>JAKTSO010000042.1:0-95526 GCA_030580275.1 Groenewaldozyma sp. yHMH443
AAATGAAACCCAAAGTGAAAAGCAAGAACAAGAAGCCCACAGGGGGCTCCACGAGCTCGGCTTATTTGACCAGGACTCAGGCTGTCAATAAGCTCCAGGTGTCGCTAGCTGACTTCCGAAGGTTATGTATTTTCAAAGGAATTTTCCCTCGTGAGCCTAAGAAAAAGAGAAAGGTGCTCAGGGGATCAAGCAGGCCCACCACTTTTTATTATGCCAAGGATATACAGTATTTACAGCATGAGCCTGTGCTCAAGAAGTTCAGAGAGCAGAAGACATTTGCTAGAAAGCTCACTAAGGCCCTCGGCCGAGGAGAGTTGACTGATGCCAAGAAGCTGGACGACAATAGACCTAGGTACCGACTGGATCATATTATCAAAGAGAGGTACCCTACGTTTGTTGACGCTTTGAGTGACTTGGACGACCCGTTGTCCATGTTGTTTTTGTTTGCGCTGCTGCCTGCTACTGACAAGATCTCTGCTCGAATCACTCAAGATGCCGAAAGGTTGTGCAATGAGTGGATGGCCTATGTAGCCAAGGAAGGACTTCTCAAGAAAGTTTTTGTCAGTATCAAGGGTGTCTACTATCAGGCAGTTATCAGAGGACAGGAGGTGTTGTGGCTGGTGCCATTCAATTTTCCTCAAAATGTTCCTTCTGACGTTGACTTCAAGATCATGTTGACCTTTTTGGAGTTTTACACGACTCTTTTACAATTTGTTCTTTATAGGCTCTACACTGAAGCAGGGCTACTTTACCCACCACCAATCAATGCTGGTAAGATCAAGGGTGTCGGTGGACTTTCCGCCTATGTCTTGGAGGCTTCTCAAAAGGCCGAAATTGCCCCGCTGATCCCTGTTGCTACCGAAGGCAGCGGCGCGGTCAATGTAAGACTGGAGGAAGCTCTCAGGGCCGACAAGCCGGAGGATGAACAGGAAGAAGAGGAAGAGGAAAACGTTGATTTGGATACGTTCAAAGCTATCCCTGCTACTGAAGGCATTGCTAGTGACTTGCTGGCGCAACCTGAGAAGAAGTCCGCCGAGGAGAAGCCATTGTTTGACTCGTTTGTGTTCTATATTGGTAGGGAGGTCCCGCTGGCAATGATGGAGTTCTTGATCACTGCATTCGGCGGCAAGTTTGTGGCTGAAAGTGCTCTTGATGAGCTTATAGACAATGAGGATGAAAACCAGGCCAATGATATCAACCATGATGTTGACCTGTCAGCCGTTACACATCAGATCAGTGACCGGCCCGCTCTTTCCAGCAAGGTTCCTGGGAGAACTTATGTTCAGCCCCAGTGGATTTTTGATTCTATCAATAAGGGCAATCTGTTGCCCGTGGCAGATTATGCTCCTGGGGAGGCACTGCCCCCACATTTGAGTCCATGGGGCGATCTTGCTAATTATGATCCTGAAGGAAGTGTGGAGGAAGTTGAAGAGGACGACGACGACGACGAAGAAGAAGAAGAAATTGAAGTCGCTGAAGGTGATGAGGATCAAGATGAAGACCAAGAAGAGCTTGAAAAGGAGGCGGCTGGTGTCAAATTCTCAGAGCAGGAGCCCAAGAAAAAGAAGAGATCCACTGCTGACAAGGAAACGGAAGAAAAGGAGCTCCGTAAGCTGATGATGTCCAACAAGAACCGAAACAGGTACGAGCGGATGAAGGCCGGTCAGGACAAGACCAAAGCCAGAGAGGAAGCATTGAAGAAGAAGAAAAGAAAGCTCGAAGCTTCTATTTAGCGTTTTAACCGTGTATCAAAGCTATTGCGTTCTGGCGTGCCAAATTTTATAACATCCGCGAGTTCACCTCGGAAAGCCTCGAGCTGCGCTCGGGCGATCCCAAACGCCTCCATATCGGTCAAAGCCCTAACATTGATGTACGCCTTGACCACCCAGGAGCCGGATTCGTCAAGTAATTCAGTCCCCTTGTACAATCTAAACAGCTGTATAACCACGTTCTCATGTACAAACTGATATCCCCTGACCCAGCACTCGTAGGAAAACTCATAACCCAAACTATCCATAAAACTGATTATATCGCCTTCAACGATTTTCGCCGTCAACCGGGTCTGAGAGATCATTGATTTATTAGCATCTCCGCCTTCTGGAATCTCGCTGATCTTGAGACTCCAGCTTTTGGTTCTTAGCCGGTCGGTTTCTTCAAATGGAATCACTTCGTCCGACGAGCAGATTGACAAAATTCGATACTGCTCGTTTTTAGGGACCGCGTCCCTTTTATCCTTGGGAACCCAGTAGATGTTATGGTCAGATATACGGGCCGGCTGCATGCCAGTCAGCGCCGTAAGGGTGTGAACCGTTGGCTTTATCTCGTCGTCTACCTTGCCATAAACCGAAAGCTGTTGGTGCATTTTACGATGGAAACGAGAGAGTTGTGTACGCGGATCGGACCTAAGTGGTATAAATATCTAACGACACTGCCTCTTCAAAACTCAATGACCGAACTAAATCCCAGAACCAAGTCGGTCGAATTCTCTGGGGTTCCCGGAGTCACAGCAATCTCAATTGGTCTCCCAGTGCTCGTGCTGCTCCTGGGGTTCACCTGCAATTCAGAGGGATGTCCGGCCTCGTGGACTTCGCTCGAGCCCTACAAAAGACAATGGGCTACAACTGATTTGATCACTTGGAACTCGGTCGTTGCCTACCTAAGTTGGTTCGCTGGCCTAGCTCTGCTGGACATTATACTACCTGGAAAAGAGGTTGACGGAACTGCGTTGCGTACTGGAAAAAAACTCAAGTACAAGTTCAATGGCAAATCAGTACTAGCTATTTTGGGCAGTCTTTTACTCGGCAGAGGAATAATGACTGGGTGGCACTTGCCTGAGTTGGATTTTCTGTATGACAATATCATCCAGCTGTCCTGTGTTTCAATACTGTTTTCGTTTGTGCTGGCAGTACTAGTCTACGTTGCTTCCTTCCGTAGCACAGAGCTTGAGCTGGCACTGGGGGGGAACACTGGCAATGTAATTTACGACTGGTTCATTGGCAGGGAGCTTAACCCCAGAATTGGGTCCTTCGACATTAAGCTATTCTGTGAAATGAGACCCGGGTTGCTGCTTTGGGTCCTCATCAATATCGCCATGGGTCACCATCAGTACTGGAAGTTCGGGTATGTGACGGACTCAATGGTGCTCGCCACCGTGTTCCAATGCTACTACGTCTTGGAAGGCACATGGTACGAAGAGGGACTAGTGTCAATGATAGACGTGGTTACCGACGGGTTCGGGTTCATGTTAGCGTTTGGCGACTTGGCGCTGGTGCCCTTTTCATACCCCTTACCTGCCAAGTACTTGGCGGACAACCCGGTTCACTTGGGGAAACTAGGAACCGCTGGGGTCTTGCTGGTTTACTTTACGGGGCTAGCAATCTTCAGACTATCGAACAACCAAAAAGCCGCGTTCAAAAGAGGCGACCCTTCTGCTAGCCACTTGCTGTATCTCGAAACGCCCACGGGGAGTAAGCTCATCACTTCCGGGTGGTGGGGCACTTCCAGGCACATCAATTATTTTGGAGACTGGTTTATGTCCCTGGCTTACTCGTTACCCACGGGGTTCAACACGCCCCTGACTTATTATTATGTGATATATTTCGCGGTGCTGCTGATCCACCGAGAACGACGTGACGAAGAAAAATGTAGCAAAAAGTATGGGTACACCTGGCAAAAGTACAAGCGCCTCGTCCCGTACCGAATAGTTCCTGGTATATACTAATCAATGGTCATCACTGCTTCTTGCGATCCTTTTCAGTTTCAGTATCCTCCATAAACGCCACGACGATGTAGCCAATAAGAACAATATTGGCCACCACCGCCGCCGATGCACCTGAAATTTCAGCGTTGCCATCAAACACGTATTGACACAAAAAGAAGACGGTTATTGGCGCAATTATCATTGCTACCGTGAAGAAGGCAAGCTTCTGCACAACAGACCTGCTCGTTAGATTTGAAAAGCTTCCTTTGGGATGACTTACCTTGGAACATCGACCCTATCCATTTTTGAAGAAGTTAAGTTTATTTTATCGATTCGATGAATGATAAACAAGAAAAACGGGCATGGGATTACGCGTCGGAACAGGTCATAGAAGCAGTTATTGCTACTCTTTATGAAGTGGCTCAGGAGTCAGAGGGGAAGCAGATTAGAAAACTTCTGGCAGCCACTTTCGAAACGGTAGCAGAGAAACTGGAACGCACCCCTCTGCCGCCCAACACCCAAAGGATGCATTTCTCCGGGCTCAGTGAAGAGATGAACAAGATTGAGTTGTCGTTAATATCGTTATTGGAGCATATTAGCCTGCTCGAGACGGAGCTGCACCGGGCAAATGAGTATGTTATCAAGCTGATGCAAGGGCCGCGCTAACTTTTAGCAAACTGGAAGAGGACGAGAGCTACCTAGCGCTCCTGCGGGAAGACCTACAAGCCAGCCAATCTTCAGCAATTCTTGGAGTAAGTCTATCAAAGTCTAGTTCATTTCAAAACTAATCAAAGGCAAAATCAATTATCAGTAAACACTCTACAAATAGTGGCATTGGCGACTCAGCAAAAATTGACTTTGCTCCCCTGGAAACAGTAAGTATCTCTTTTCCAGAAGATTACAATTTCTAACAACAGACCTCGAGAACCATGCCCGAAAAGCTCCAGGTGGAGCAGCAGAGAATCAAGCAAAATGTATCAGCTATGGTGCCTATAATAGACTTGGCTGCCCAGATTGAGGAGCTATCAGGCGGGTCTGATTTTTGTATATAATTCCGATAGCCTTATTTATTTTTAATTTCGAAACTTTTAATTTGCTGCTCGCGAGAGTCTCCGACTCTCTGTTTTGCTCGAGAACCATGAAGACGGGAAGACAGCAGCAGCCTGCCAAGCCCAATTGGGGCAACGGGTATGCTGGAGAACACCAGAGAAGAAACTCCAGTCAGGGTAGAAAGCAGCAGTCCGCTGGCGGCAGTAATGGAACTCCAGTAGTAAAATCCCCAGCTAGAGAAGAGGCTGCTTCTCACATGCACGACAGACTAACCTATCTGTTGATCAAGTCAATCGGATCAGTAGCTGTGGTCACTGTTGCTTCGGGAGCCCAGTACAAGGGTATACTTGGCGCGGTTTCCCATAAAACTCTGGGTGTTGTTCTTAGGCACGCTAGAATATCTGAGGTAGCTCCTGGTGAAGAGAATCCTGCTGACAATGCATTATACGAGGAGTTGGTGATTATGCCCAAGGATCTGATGGATATCTCTCTTGAGGCTCCTGACTTGAGCAGGGATTCCCGGGAACGGTCGTTCCAGACTGATGCAGATATCTCCAAAAAGGAGTATAAGGAGCGGGAGCTTCTTAAGTGGGCTCCTGAAAATGAGGATGATGGTTTGACCTTAGAAGAATCAGTTGGTGATAGTAAAAGCTGGGATCAGTTTGCGGTCAACAAGGAGCGGTTTGGCGTTCATGCCAGCTACAACGAGCACTATTATACGACAGCCATCAACAAGAGCCACCCAGAGTACCTGCAGCGGGAGAAAAGGGCTGAAAAAATCGCCGCGGAAATCAACAATGCAAGCTATGAGGGCAATGTGCATTTAGCAGAGGAGCGTGGTCAAGTGATTGATGACAGTGGGTTAGATGAGGAAGATAAGTATTCTGGTGTCGACCGGCGAGCTAGAGAAGGAAAGTATACTCCACCATTCAAGCTAGCTCAGGAAGCTGAAGCTAGGAAAAGAAGTGCGGCGGCGGCGGCAGCTGCTTTGCCTGCTGGCACTAAGACAACCAAGGATGTTCCTTATGATCCAGCTATCATCTCAAGCTCGCTTGCTAAGCCCGGATTGGCCAGTGGACAGAGCATTGAGCAGGCGGTGGCTGGTGTTTTCAAGGAATTTGTCTCCGAGGAAACCGGGAGGCTTAATAAAAAGGCTCCAGTGTCTCGAGACAAGGAGCTTCAAAATGAACGGATCCAAAATTTGAGAAAGTTTTCAGAAGACTACAAGATCAATACACCAGTCCCACCAGATCTGGTTCCTATCTTAGCCAAGGGGAAGAGCAAGCAGCAGGAGATTATGAGGCGGTCTTCAAATTCCAGTGCAACTTCATCGCCCAAGTCTGCGTCTGCCCCCGAGCCTGCACCTGCACCTGCACCTGCTGTGCAAGCTGAGGCTGCCAAGCCAGAGCCAGAGAAAAAGCCAAAGTTCAACTTCAAAGCTGCGGAGTTCAGACCCAACCCTTCAGCGCATTCATTCAAGCCTTCATTTGCTCCTGCTTCTGGACCTTCTGGTACTCCCGAGCCGGACATGCTCTTTGCTAAAACAGCCACAAAGTCCATGGAGGGCAAATTTAGCCCATTCATTAGAGACGACTTGCCCGAGGGGAAAGAGTTTGTTATTGAAAAGGCTTTCATGACGCCTCCAACTTGGGCTGACGTGGATGGGCCATCTTATATCGATTTGCTTCAGGTTGGGAGCGGGTTGACAAGAAACGGTACAGTTATGGAAGGCGGGGGTGCTGGTACCCCGATGATGCAGTTCGGCATGCCGGTGCCTGTAGATACGTATCCTTCGGCTATGATGGGCTACAATATGGCGCCCATGATGCAGCCTGCATTTGACGATAGAGGGAGTCCTGTGGTCTCAGCAGGTGGATCACCTCTGCCTACGCACCTAGTTCCCGGGGTTATTCCTATGGGGTACCCACAGTATGCGGTCCCTCAATACTACGGCCGACCCCCTCAACCGTACACGGGAGCTCCAATGATGGGCTACATGCCCAACATGGGGTCACCCAGAATGGCCCCTCCGTCCATGATGGCTGCCGGAACCGGGCAAGGGTTCTATTACCCAAGTCACCAGCAGCCTCCAAATTACGGGAGCCCGAGATATAAGGGTAAACCAAGTTAAGTATTATAACCGTTAATCGACGTTAATTAAATTTATTTCTTCGATCTGTAACATACTGTATGGCATGGACCAAGGGCCCAAGATGCGGTGTCGATAACTGTCAATCACGGCTATGGACAATTATTGACGGGCAGCGGGTCTGTCGTAATGGGCACGTCGCAGAAGGTGACCTGGAAGTTGGCGACGATGAGGATGCTTTCCAGGGAGGACGGAGGCTGGACCTTCGTTCTCGGGATCCTCTGCAATCATCTCAGGTCACAAATATTGTAGCTTCGAAAAAGCTCTTTGGTAAGAGCGGGAACGCGCTCTACATGCAATGCTTGCAACTGCTTCTAAGGCAACAGGTGGCCTGGTTGATCCAAGAGCGTGGGATAAGTGCTGAGTTGGAGGGTGTTGTGCGGTCACTGTGGGGTCTGTTTATCAATGATACGAAATTTTCTGATAGTGTCTACGCCGATGGCGAGTCAAGCGAATCTGATGGAGACGCCATTTTCGTCAATGAAGGCAGCGACTCATCCGATGAAGACGTCAACTACAAGGTGGAGAAAATTATCATAGACCAGGTGGAACTGATTCATACGGTGGGTCTGTGCTACCTGGGGTGCAACCTACTGAACCTGCCTGTTTACCTTTATGACTTTCACCGCTGGATCTACCGCTACGACCTGCCGTACATGAAGGGGTTCTTACTGCTACCGGAAGAGATCAAGGAAGTGTTACCGGAAGCTTATTACCCTAGGTTGAGCCCTAAGCGAGCGCCCAGTACTAATGTGCTGCAGCATGCTGTCGACGTGATGAAGACGTCCTTCGCGATATTTCCACCCAAGAACTGGAAACCGCTTATTTATAAAATGATCCACGACTTTTTCCTTCCTCCGGAGATTTACGTGGCTGCCAATCTGGTTCTGAAAGTTTTTGAGAACGAGCCTTACTTCAATAAGAACCCGGAAACAACCATAATGGGAACAATTTTGATCTGCCTCAAGTTGTGCTATGGACTTGATGACGTGATGCGGTTCCCCACTCCGGACTCACCAGCTGACACTATGCTAGACTGGCGGCTATGGTTGGACATGATTCGCAAAGTGTGGGTTGAAGACGAGCCGATGGCCGACGTTACGGAGAAAGATGTCTTTTTTTGGAGCCAGTCAAAGATCCACCGCTATTTGAACTGGTTTGAACGGACATTTGTTGAAAACGGGCGGTCCAAATTGTATCAAATGTTCCCCCTGGGCAAATATGGCGAAGATGGAGAGATTGTGGATCAAAATGTCGAGGGAGAGCAGCCCATTGTTGCCACTAGCGCTGCTGTTACGGAGGTGCTGACACTACTGCAGTCTTCGACGTTCTCTGCACGACTTGGCGAGTTAGATACCGTCATGACCCCGGGGTCGCGATACGCAGTGTACCATACCGACGCAGAGCTATCACCCGACCTTGAACTTAGTATTCAAGCTGCATCAAAGCTGTCTGGAACCGAGGAGAGCAAGCTCAAAAGCTGCATGTATACACTGGAACAACGGCTTACATAGACCTATACAGACATTTTCATTTCAATTTTAGACTGAGGCTTGTACCCTTCTAGCACAAAGTCCTCGTACTTGAAGTCATCAATCGACGTAACCTTCCTGGCAATCTTCAACTTGGGGAACGCGTCTGGGGTCCTAGCAATTTGTGTCTTCAAGGGCTCAACGTGGTCAGTGTAGATGTGAGTGTCACCCATGGTATGAACAAACTCGCCACAGTCCAGATCGCACACATGAGCAATCATCTTGGTGAGCAAAGCATATGAAGCAATATTGAAGGGCACACCCAGCCCCATGTCACAGCTCCGCTGGTACATCTGGCATGATAGCTGTGGCTTGCCAGCCTTGGGGAAACTTACATAAAACTGGGCAAAGCAGTGGCAAGGTGGCAACGCCATTCTGCTCATGTCGGCAGGATTCCAGGCTGACAGGATAATCCTTCTATCGTATGGGTTCTCCTTGATTTGTCTAATAACTTCGGCCAGCTGGTCAACGCCCTTGCCCGTGTAGTCCGCATCGCAGTCCTGATACTCTGCTCCAAAATGTCTCCACTGAAACCCATAGACAGGTCCCAAATCTCCCTCGCGTCGGTGAGACAGCCCCCGGTTATCCAGAAACTCACGCGACCCGTTCCCATCCCAAATCTTCACTCCTTGCTCGCTCAGCTTTTTCGAGTCAGTGCAGGCGGACACGAACCATAGCAGCTCTGTGAGAACGCCCTTAAAATAAACGCGTTTTGTAGTCAGTAGTGGGAACACATCGTCGCGAAGACTGAACCTAAGCTGAGGTGGGGCAAACAAGCCGATAGTACCGGTCCCTGTCCGATCTTTTCTGAGCTGTCCTTCGTCAATGATCCTCTGACAGAGGTCGAGGTACGCCCGTTCTTCCTTGTTTTCAAAGGTCATTTGAATTTCAGACGCGTTTTTTTTTAAATCGAAAATTCGTCCACCAAATCTAATAAATTCATCTGACAGGTTATGCTTATCAGCAAGACGATCATCGAGATGTTCACAACTGTCGACCCCCAATAAAGCGACCATCCCAGCATCAGATATATCGCTGTAATTGAAATGCTGTAAACGGAACAGCACAAGCCGGCACTCAGGCTTTTCAAAAATGAGGCCATTGAGAAATATGGCGCATGGAAACTGTCGGTCAGCATAAGCGGGGTGTTGCCCATCTCAACAATTGCAACAAAGGTAGCACCCATCAATACATAGAGAATCTGGCTGATAGTAGCACTAGTAGAGCATGACTGTCGGAAAATCGCCGCATTGCATCCGTGGAAAGCATTTGAGAGCACAATGTTAGCTGCCAGCAACAGGTATGTCAATATCAGGCATGTGACTCGCAGCCTGCGCAGGCTGATTGACGTTGACCTCCAGTCAGCTTCCAGGCAGTGGAAATAGTAGACTGTACCAGAGTAGAAGAGCACGCATTGGCCCATCAAAAGGGTATACACAAAGATTATTAGTAGGACGCTCATTGCTTTTGAAGCCTGCGACCTTTGGTCTTATATACTCGAGTCATCTTTATGGTATTTCTGGTTTGAGCTTAGGCCGGGAGCTGGTTATATCGCGATAGATGCCGAGATCGGGATCGTTATGACTCTAAATCGGTCGGGTCTATTTTTTTCTCAGATTCCCGCTTAACTTTCTTTCATCCGTCAAGATGCAAAAATCCAAGTTCTTGACGGCGCGACGGCTAGGCAGCGCGGCCAGTCAGCGTGGCCAGTCGGGAGGCTCTGCCTCTGCTCGAAGGCTCAACTCTTCACTATCCGCATTGGCCTACAAGGCTCTTCACAGAAACACGAAACAGCCGTCTTTGCCGACCATTGATACACCACTATGGTCGACCAAGGCAGCGATTTCTTCAATTCTGTACGAGACCCCTCAACCCAAGAAGGAGCAGTCTAATCTTCACATTCTGAACTGCCTTGTCCAGAACGAGCCTGGTGTCTTGTCCCGTGTGTCGGGTACTTTGGCAGGCAGAGGTTTCAACATTGACTCATTGGTGGTATCAAATACTGAGGTCAAGGATCTTTCACGAATGACAATTGTTCTAGAGGGCCAAGATGGTGTTGTCGAGCAGGCCAGGCGGCAGATTGAGGACCTGGTCCCTGTTTGGGCGGTTCTGGACTACACGCACGCTCCTGTGGTCAAGCGAGAGTTGCTGCTGGCCAAGGTCTCCTTGTTGGGTCCCGAATACTTTGGCGAGCTGCTGGCTCATCACGGCCATGCCCATAGTGTTGCTGCTGGCGAAAAGCCAACCCAGTCCCCCTTCAAGGTCAAGGACTATCACCCCAACAACCTGCCTCGATCCGAGGCTTTGAGGCACAAGCACGAGCATTTGGACGCCATCACCAAGCTCGCTGCCCAGTTTGGCGGCAAAGTCGCCGATATCTCAGACCGTAACTGCATTGTTGAGCTATGCGCTAAGCCGGAGAGAATCAGCTCCTTTGTACATCTGCTTCAACCATTTGGAATCTTGGAACTGGCCCGATCCGGTATGACCGCCCTCTCTAGGACCCCTCTAGATAGCGAACTGGATACCACTCCTACAATGACTGCAGACGAGGTTGTGGACGCAAGCACTCTTCCACCAGGTTAAATAAATACATATAAATAAATAGCTATCTGAGAATAGCCTCACCCTCAGCAGGGATATCAGTTATCTCGAAATCTCCAATTGACGTTGACAACTCAACATCGCAAACGGCCTCCACCCTAATTTCACAGCCGCCTCCAATCAAAGCCTCGGCGACGACCCTCCTGAACACCTCCTGATTAGTTATATTTAGCGGTACAGAGTGGAGCTCAAACTCCACCAGGTAGCAGCCGTCTTCTGGGCTATCTGGGCTGCCCCTACTGGTAGTACAAGGAATCCAGTCTTCAAGACGGATATTGGCAAACCGCTCTTTAGAGATAAGTTCTGCCGTTCCACGAGCATACTTTGCTTCAGCTGGGAACTCCGAGTCGATCGAAAACAGATCTGGAGGTTTCACTGTTACTCTCACCACTGCATTCAGGGTTGGTGGGCCCTTGGGCCGCTCGAACGGGTTCTTGCTTTCAGGCATATCAAGCTTCAATTTGCGGAATTCAATGTTCCGAATCAAATCCTCCTGGTCCGACCTTCCCTTGATGACTATCTCAATCTCAGTAGACAAGATATCCCTCAGCCAGGATGGGATGCCCTTGTTTTCGGCCGCCTTGATCAGCACCGCGCTATCGTTGCCGCCAAAATAGTTGGACACAAACGCATCCAAACATGACTTTGCCAGCTTACCATCCCGGTAGCACGGAGTGACCGCTTCCATAGGAATGGAGTCAATAAATGAAGAAATCAAGACATCAATCTCACCGTATGTAAGAGAGATCTCCGGCGAGGAGCCTTCAGAGACCGGGATAACCTCAGAATCATCGCACCCGGGCAGTGCTAAGACCCATTTGAGAGGAGGCACCTTGCCCGTAACATGAAATTTCGAATCAAAGGACGCCGATGTTTCCACCAGCAATCCTGACTCCTCTGCCAGCATGGTGATATTCTTCAAATTGATTCTCCCTTCGTCTCCGCCTTCTCCTGGGACCGTCTGATAAAAAGTTACCGGAAAGGACCCAAATGAAATTCCCCATTTCATCGGGTGCACCTCAGTCAATACCATGAAAGTCAAATCCTCTTTCTTCAGAAATTTTGATACAATAGCTTTGAAAACACCCACACTGCCAAACCCATTTAGCAGAGTGGTAAAATTCACAGGCGTGGGGACTCCCCGGGCAATATTCACATCCATAGATGGCATGGAAGCATTTACGGCCTGCTTGTACTCGTCGTCAACGGGGAAAAATATTTCCAGCGTGGTATTGTCTAGCCTGACAGCTCGAACAAGTCTAGCTAGAGAGTTTACCGCAGTTGCCCTAGCAGCCGACCCTCCCAGAGTATCATAATCCACACTCACATTACCCATCACCCTTACCTGGATTCCATCATCTTTGATCGCAACCAAGTCCACCGAGTCCAGCTGAATATTAGCGTAATTCAAAATCTCATCCCTTAGCTCTTTAACATGCAGCCACTGTAATAATAATATCACCACCAAAGTGAAGAAGACCACTAGTGTTCCGAAACAGATTGAGACGTTCTTGCAAGTGCTTCTCCTTGAACGCACTGGTCTTGGTGCCTCCTCTGCTAACAGGGGAGAAGACTCAGAGAGGCCCTCCTGCTCTGGGTGCGTTGCGGACATAATTACCAGTCAGCCTTCCCTTAGCTGATGATGACTTCTGTTAGAAAAGCCTAGACAAGCGCTTCGAGATCGACCAATATCCACAAGTTGCCTGCTCGTCAAGAAAGTAGCACCGCAGGTGTGCTCACTGTGCTGTCGGAGATCAAATTCGAAAAGGGGTGTGAATCACCGTGCGATGATCCTCACAAAGCAACTTAAGATCTAGAATTTGCTTTGTTCCTTAACATCCTTTGTGCCAAATGTGTGTTGCTGAGCCTTCGGTCCCAGTAGCAAATTTACTGCCCTAGATTTGACTCCTTACTGGAGCTTGCATAGTATGCATACGAACCTCAAGTAGCTGTCAACTAGCTGAACGTTCCTCGAGTTGAAAATGATAAAAACAGTAAAGCTAGGGCTGGCGGTGAAGTCAACCGAGCACAGAAAACATCAAAAATTTTATCAAAAAAAAGGAGAAAATTTCCTTCGAGAGTGGATCGAACACTCGGCCTCGGGATGGCAATTCTAGCAGTTACAGTCCCACGCTCTTCCAGCTGAGCTATCGAAGGCCGCTTTCTGTTGAAAAAGATGTTTTGTTTGAAATCTGGAACTCGAAATTCTGTTCTGGCATATTTACCATTTGATTATTATATTAAAGTCCGAATAGGGTAGTTTAGCTATCATAATAGACGCATCCAGATCGAAAAAAAATCCACACACATTCAACAGCAAATTGGCGGTTGCCAACTTCATCTACGGCATTTACGAGGCTATGCGCTATCGCCGATATCACGATCTGGGGTCACAGGTCACTATGAGATTAGTCATCGACTTTATCAAGTTATGGCTCTGGGGAACGCGAAAGCGGTTCAAGGACGTGATGAGGCTGCTGCTACAGGCAGAGCACGATTGATCATCTTTACACGACCCCAGACATGAGATCACCCCCAAACAACGCCTCAAATCTCCGAGCCCACAATCGGCCAATTTTTCACAATACGCGCGACACCATTTTTCTATTTTCCGAGCTCCACAGCGCATGGATGAGAGCAGCGCCTTTTAGTTAGGGTTTACCAGGCAGGGACCATGCCACTGTGTCTGCAAAGACAACTGGGTTTACCATTTGATCATTATATTAAAGTCCGAATAGGGTAGTTTAGCTATCATAATAGACGCATCCACATCAAAAAAAAAAAAAAGTCTAGATTAAGAAAAGTCTAGATTCAAAGGGATGTTGAAAATGGGTCAGTTTCAGTTTTTTTGGAGTTTTCTGATCGTGAGGTTGAACCTGCTATCAAGGCTTACATATGATTATCTCTCTGTCTGTCAAGGCTTTACATATTCGAAAAACTATACATATTCACATATATAACGTACCGTCATCAGTAAATCCCACTTTTTGATCGAAATTTTGATTTTTTTGTAAAGTACACCTTTTTCGCCATGAAACTTAGGTAAGTTAACCTTCACACATAGTTCATATATAATGATAAACTATTATGATATTATGATACGCCGATACGGGGTCAACTTATCTAGCAGATTCCCAGGAAATGAATAGGATTGAAATTGAATAGGCGTGTTGCGCGTGAAAGGTAAATTTGTCGTCGACACTTTGAAACTGAGGTACGCGTCAAATTCACAGTGTAACCGGGTCCAGACCCTGGTCTATGGATGCTCCGACGTGTAGATACCTTCCAAATCGAGAAAAGGTGTACTTTACAAAAAAATCAAAATTTCGTTCAAAAAGTGGGATTTACTGATGACGGTACGTTATACATTACTACCCTCGAGCCGAAGAACCAAATCCATTATCTTATGCGATGCGGAACTACCCTCGAACCACTCTGAGCCGGCTTGTTCAGCTCCGGTCCGAGCACGGTGCGTTTGGAGACTACTTCAGACGCTTAAACATTGCCTCCAGGCCCCACGTCTGCGATTGTGGGGAACCAGAAACTGTGAGACACATCCTCATCGACTGCATCAATTACGAGGCCCACCGGGACATCCTGCGTGAAGCCTCCGAGGATTTGGACGTGAAGACCCTCCTTGGTCACAAGGCTGGCATGACCGTCGTTGCTGACTTCCTCAAACACATTACCACTCTTTTCTTTTAGGCGAAGGAGAAACTCAATCAGGAGCTGCTAGTAAGAGGTTTTTTACACCAACGCAAGCCCGAAAAGGGCGTACTGCAGAGGTGGTTCCCTCTACTCTCGGGGAATCCAGCGCCATCGCCGACATTGAACCTAAAACATTCCAAGAAGTGGCTACCACCACAAACAAAGAAACACAGTCCTACTACTGGTCTCTAATCTGGGCAATGTATACATACATTACATCACATAAAGCGACGTAGGACTCTAATATGGTAAACTACTAAGAGGCACTTAGCAATCTGGCTATCCGTACAAACGGTGTCTCGTCAAACCTAGGCTACCTAGCAGGGCGACGTTTAGCTGACCTGAGGTCGACATCTGAATCCTGATTGTCACTAGTAACGGTCAACAAGCTCGGAATCTTCAGCTGCTCATGGACTTTGATCTGAAACCATTCTCGCGGATGATTGGAGGCTCTTCAACTGTGGGGATATATAGTACACCATACACATGACACTCAAGGGCCAGTCGTTGAATCTGCAGTGCAAGAACAGAGAAGCTAGGACTGACCATAAATCCCTACTCAAAATAGGTTGCGGGGAGCTGTGCAATCTACCCGCGGGGTAGGGCCGTAGACCGCGAATGTGAACTCAATAAATCAGTGCTTCTTCATTGAAATCTGAAGTCGAAAAGAGCCGATAAGGCGGTGATAGTCATGTATACAGGAACCTTGACCCCTCTTTAACTTGAAGCTGAATTTGTTCCGGGATCGTCTAAGTGTAACTTGCCTGAAACGGGTAAAATTGTCTCCTTGGAGGCTGAGACGCGCTTCCGGTATGTTGCAGTGACGTGCCGAAGAGAGCACAAAAGTCCGCGTCAGGTAAAAAAGGCGGGGAAAGTGTGAGCGAGAACGAAAACGTCAAAATCTAACGAAAAGCATCGATCGGACTCCACCCCGACTTTATTCTATGCCCAAACTCCGGAATGCTAGAAACCCATACTGACATAAGCATGGCTGGCTTTTACTGGCTGGCCTTTACTGGCTTGCTGCTAAGACTAAGTAAAAAAACGAACCCGGGAGGATCGATCCGGCCGTGGTACGTCGCTTCCGCCCCGCGCTCGGAGCGGCGCTCCCCACGCACGAATCTTAGCTTTCTCTTCGGGGCCGTTACTTCATTGGGACAAAACTACGCGAACAACGCCAAGATTAACTTTCGCAGAGGCTGCGGCAGAGCTAAGCGGGGCCCTCAGCTTGTGACGCTTGGCTCTTTTCTCTCAACGTCCCTCTACTTCCCCGCAAAGTCGCATGCAGCACCATTATCGGCTTCGTCGCCGGCTGCTGATCAATTTTTCTACTTAGATCTTGAACAAGCTTGCGGGGTAGCTCTGGCCCAACAAGATTTCCTGGGGAAATATATAACACACAGAGCTTCTTTCTCCTTTTTATTCACGGCGCCATCAGAATAATCAAAAATGGAAAAAAAGGACGAGTACGAGCACACTGAGGTTGTCGACGAGCCCAAGGGCACTATCGACTCTGACTTCGCCCTAGCCCTCGACTACACCTACACCAAGGAAGAAGAAAAACGCGTTGTCCGCAAGTTTGACCTTCACATTCTAATTTACCTCTCGGCGTGTTACTTGCTCAGTAACCTCGACAGAGGTAATATTGGAAATGCCAAGACCGCTGGCATGCTCAAATCCATCGGGGCTTCTGATGACCAGTTCCAGCTGTTCCAGACGCTATTCTACATATCCTACATCTGCTTCCAGTGGACCACAATGCTCTACAAGGTCTTCCCACCAAGGTACTACGTGCCTACCATGGTCACCTGCTGGGGTATCGTCTCTACCATGAGCGCTGCTGTCACTAACCCTCAGGGGATGATGGCTATTAGGTTTCTGTTGGGCATCTTTGAAGCTTGCTTTGGTCCAGGAGTCTTTTACTATTTAACTTTTTTCTACTTCAAGAATGAGGCAGCGCTGAGAGGTGGTATGTTTATCTGTGCTGCTCCACTGGCCTCTGCCTTTTCTGGTGCTTTGGCTTACGGCATCACTCATAACAAGCTGCTGATTGATGCTTGGAGAGTACTATTTATTGTCGAGGGGTTGCCTACAGTTGTTGTCGGGCTTATTGGGTTTTATGTGATCTCCAACGATGCACCCAGCTGCCGGTTTTTGACTCCACATGAGAAGAAGATCGCTAGATCAAGAGATGCCAAACGGTTCAGTGCCATTACTCGGTCGCACAAGCCCAGCATCAAGGATATCTTCAGGACTCTTATGGATCCAAAGGCCATTCTGCCAGCAGTCATCTACTTCTCAATCAATGTATCCTTTTCCTCGTTGCCCGTCTACCTGCCTACTATTCTTGAGGATATGGGCTACACCTCAGTGGTTGCCCAGGGAATGAGCGCCCCGCCTTATTTGTTTACCTTTTTGATGCTGATGCCCATCACTTATCTGTCTGACAGGTTCAGCCAGAGAGGGCTCATGCTTATGATCTTGTCGGCAATGGGTTCCGTGGGGTACCTGCTACTGGCTCTAGTTCACACCACTGGGGTCAAGTATTTCGCATTGTTCTTGGTCTGCGGCGGCATTTTCTCATGCATCCCTGTCACTGCTACCTGGACCACCAACAACCAGGAAAGTGATACTCGTCGTGCAATGGGTGTCGTCATTCTCAACTTTGTCGGCCAGTGCGGGCCCCTGCTGGGCACCAGGCTCTACCCGGCCGACGAGGCCCCATACTACCACAAGGGGTACTGGGTTGCTTTTGCCTTTTCTGCTCTCATTGGCATCTTGTCATTTGTCCTCAGGCTTTACCTCGAGTACAAGAATAAGAAATTGGATGAGCAATACGGCAAGCCAAGTGCTGAAGTTGTTAATGCATCTGATTCGATAACCGCTGACGGTAATGTCAACCCCAACTATCGATATATTTTGTAGTTTTTTTATTTTTTAATCAAATTTAGCTTTTCAAATTTAGCTTCCCACGGAGCCTCCCAGGTATCGTTGTTTTTCAGTGATCTTTATCTACCTGAACGGTGACTAAAGGACTACGTCAACGTCAGTCGTGTAATGGTCAGCGCGGATGAAAAAAAAATAAAAAATGCTAGTCCGTATAAATACAAAGGGAGTACATATCCTCAAAAACCTCTCAAACATCGCCCTCGAGCTCGCTGTTACCCTCGGCGCTGTTTCGCTCCTCAGTAATCTCGTGAACCTCCTCTTCACGGCTCATTCTTCTCTTCTCATAGTCGGCAGTGTCGTAAAGACCAACCTTGACGCTCTCACGCTCAATCTCAACAGGAGTGAGCTTGGGCATGTGCTCGGCGACTCTAAAGACAGGCTTCTTCTCGACATGAGCCTTGGCGAAGATGATATCAACCTCCTCCAACGACCTACCGGCAGTTTCAGGGAAGAAGAAGTAGATAATGGGAACAAAGATAAAGTTCATGATAGCAAAGAACAGATAAGCTCCCCACCTAGCCTGGCCGATAAAGATAGGGGTGAACATGACAACTGCAAAGTTGGAGAGCCAGTTTGTGCAGGTGGAGATACTGGTAGCAGCTGTTCTGGTTCTGAGCGGGTTGATCTCGGGGGGGTAGATCCATGGCAATGGCAGGATGGTAAAAGCGAAAAAGACAATAAACAAAAACAGACCAACGGCGGCACCCTTGGCGTTCTGAGTAGTATTGTCAATCAAGCATGCCATGGTAATAATAAAAGAGCATCCCTGGCCAATAGCGCCAATCAAGAAAAGCTTTCGTCGACCAAGGGTCTCAACCAGCCAGAATGATGGGATCGTGGACAAAGCATAAATGGTAGCAAAGACACCACCAAGAACCAATGAAAGTCTGTCGCCAAGACCAATAGAGGACTTAAACAAGACGGTAGAGTAGTAGATAGCAGCGTTGCAACCAGTAAACTGCTGGAAGAACTGCGTAGAAGAACCGATAAGCATTCGCCTCAAGTGCTGGGTCTTTCCGCCAGTAAACACATCAGTGAAGGAACTCTCCTGGTTGGTTCGCTTGACAGCCTCCTCGATACTCATAGCTTCAGCAATAATACTGTCAGAGGTCTCAGAGACATTGTTGAGTCTACTGAGAACATAAACACCTTCCTTAGATCGGCCATGCCCAATGAGCCATCGGGGGGACTCAGGCAAAACCCAAATCAGGCAAATGGTAGTCAACCCAAAGATCATCTGGAAGGCAACTGGGAATCTCCATTGAACAGAGTTGTTAATATAAGAGAACCCAAAGTCGATCCAGTAAGCGACAAAAGTACCAATGGCAACGACGGAACCCTCCAAGTTGACGAGCCGACCTCTCATCTCAGGTCGACTCATCTCAGATTGCCAGACTGGAACAGTAGCAGTGTTCATACCATTACCAATACCAGTAATGACTCGGCCGACCACAAATTGTCCCAGACCCCAGTGAGGGCCAAAGGCACAGACAGAAATGACAGTACCAAAAATGAAAATAATACTTCCAGTCATAATCATGGGCCGACGGCCAATCTTCTCACCTCTAAACAATGCAAAGAGGGCGCCAAAGAAACAGCCAATCTCATAACAGGCAGTAACCGCACCCTGGTTGACTTCATTGTTGTAGGTAGGGGGGAACTCCTTGTTGAACTCGTTACCGGTAATCAGACCAGACATGAGACCCTGGTCATAACCGAATAAACTGAAACCTGCCAGGGAGCAGGCAGTCACAGCCACTCGTAGTGGGCGACCAGCGAGGCCTCCAGTCCTCGTTCTATCTGTAATCCAACCAGACGCGAAGACCATTGTGAATATTGTATTATATAATTGAAGAGAGGGGAAGAGAAGAGGGCCACGGCGCTTCTTTTATATAAATTTTTTTTTCTCTAGGACGGCACCCCCGCTAAGGAGGAAAAAAATGACGTCAACGGATTTTATGAAAGTGTTTGTTTGTTTTAGTTTTGTTTGAGAATATTTTTTTTTTTTCGGGGCCTCGATGCTTGCCTCACCTGCGCTGCGTGTCAGCTTAACCAATTAAACCGAAAATCAAAGAGCAAGCTGGGGACCGCCGCGCGCGCATCGCTTCTGCAGCGAAAAGCGAGGTTTTTTTTAAGCGTATTCAAAGCGTTTCTTATAGTGTGAGATTACCTAAGCACGCTACTTTTCGAGCAATTACGTAACCATGGGTGCCCCTCTTGCATCTCCGAGATCGGACCCTACAGTTGCCGCATTGGTCATCGCCAGCATGCCGGATTTGTTAAGTTATGCCGTTTGGCCCTTTTGGCCCTTTTGGCCCCTTTGGCCCTTTTGGCCCCTTTGGCCCTTTCGGCTCTGTAACTGTTTGTAACAGTGGGGCCGCCCAAACTGTACAAAGTAGCAGCATAACAGTACAACTGACATGCTACATGCTGCCAAGCCATGCGCTGTAATGCTTGCCTTTTCTTGACTCTAATTTGAGTAAGCTGCCAAGGGATGGGTAACCAGTTGGGGAAGTGGTTCCCCCACCGTATGGCAGTCATCCTCCCAATGACGACATGAGGTGCCTGGTGAAATGTAGCCACCTAGGTCTAGACATGGGCCTCTGCTGTCTTCATTATCGTGACGACCTCATCTTCATGCTCGATCGGCGGGCTGGCGGGCTGGCGGGCTGGCGGGCTTTGCGATGTGTCAGCGCGAACTCCAAGCTGACGTCACTAAGCACATCCCCGGGAGAAAATTTTTTAGTGGTAGTGGTAGGTAAATTAGCTATCTGCAAGAGCAATAAAGTCGCAGTTCTTCGTCCATGTGACTAAGCCGAAAGTACCCCGCCAAACTTAATAAATAAATTTAACTTTAATAATCACTCTAAATCAAACAGATACGGGTCGACGTCATACTTCTCGCCGACTAGCGACTTGATAAGAACCAAGATACCGTCGAGCTTACGGTATATCATGTGGGACATGAGTAGAGCCACCGTATCAAGCTGCCCGTCATTACTGGACAGCTTCGTGTAGTCCAAACTTTTTTCAAGTTCAACGCCTTCTTCTCCAGCTTCATAAAACCGCTCGCTCAACGAAAACCTGCCGATCCCCCACTGGCTCCGTAGAGCATTCATGTGGTCGAGGGATGTACGTGCCAAAGTAAGCTTAGGCAGCGGCCTTCCGTTAAGCAGCGAGTCGGAACCCATATGCACAATTGCAAACAGCTCCGCGGTGAGCTCGGGGCTGTTCCAGCCGAGCCGCCCGATGATCGTAGGACCCCACTTCGCGGAGTCATCCACCAGGTCTATTAGGTGGTACAGTGCATAGTACAGCTGCGTGACTCTGGTGATCTGCTGGATCAGTGCGGAGTACTTCTGCTGCGGCCAGAACCCGGAAAGCGCAGGCTCGTACCTGATTGGGACCGATAGAAGCGTCAGCCGGCCGAGACGCGCAAGGACCCTTCGGAAATGCTCGGCCAGCGGGTCGGATCTTGATTTGATGTGCGCGGATGCGGGGTTGTTGATCCTGGTCATGGCAAATCGGCTTGTTTCGCAGTGTAAAACTCCGATCTCTTCTAGGATTTTGGACAACGCGCGGCGGATAGCCACTTTGCTGCTGAGCGGTCGCGGCGCCATTGAGGCTAGGAAACCAATCACAAGTCCCAAAAAAGTTGCAACAAACCGTTTCCAGCCCACGGACCACCCGTGGCCCACGTTCCCCACGACGCCGTAAGTAGCGTCGATCCAGCTAGTGCCCATCACCAAAGAAGCAGTAACTCCGAGAAGAATAGCGGGGATCAAGGACGAATGCACTGTAAAATGCCGGTAGTAAGTCAGGCCCAAATGAAGCGCACATGAAACAATTGCATACCCGTAATAATTCCCAGCAGAGTGTTTTCCAGCACTCACGTACCACGCCACGATACCAATAGCACAGCCAATTAGCGACGCCCACAGTTTAGTGAGCATCACGTAAATTGTCTCCCCGGTGTACTCCGAAGTGGAAATGGCACACATGATCACTACCCACACCATTCTGTTTTCAAAATACCAATTGGCACTGGTCTTGACGAAAAAGGGTGTTGCGCAGGCTACCACTAACCCGCCACTTCTAAGCCAGAACCAAAGGCGCCTGCTCATCAAAAGTTCGTAAAATTGAATCACGCGGCGCCCGACTACGTGGACAACAGTTCGTGGAGGAGACGCGTCGGGATCTCTTTGTTGAATCTCGGCTTCGTACCTGATGGGTTCCTCCTCCGGAGTGGTATTAGTCGGCCTAGGCCGCAGGGTCCTTTGAAAGGGATAAATAATCCTTGGTTTGGGATAAGCATCGTCAATCAGTAAAAAAAGATTTAGCGACTCTAGAATCGACCGAATGTACTGTGTGGTCAGAAACAAAAACATCGAGGTTTGACTGATCAGAACCAGTTGGCAGTCCTCGTTACGGGCATTGTACCGGCGGAAAACGTCCTCTATTCTTGTCCCGGCCCACCGGATCAGAATCGTTTCGAGCTCATTCTTGCAATCGGTGATTCTGTCGTGCGCCGCTTTAGACTTGGCAATATGCTCCTGGCGCCTGAATGCGTGGATCATCCCGCTGAACTCATTTGCAGCAGTCATCCAGACGATGCAGGCGTCGGTTGCACTTTGAGCTGCCACGAGCCCATCCCCGAAGTTGTCCACAATGTACTGCATCACGTCGTCCAGGTCGGTGGCATAGACTCGGTCTGGGTCAATAAGGCGCTTTCTTAGCAGAGCTAGCCGTTGCTTGTTTTCAAACTCCCCGACTGGCTTGTACGAGTCGTGTAGTGACATGAAGAGTTTGGAATGGCTTCCGTGGTTCGAGCTTATTGAAACCACTGGTCTCAAATTATGCAACAGTGAATCTTTGCGCTCCTTGAAAAGCTCGTAGAACGAGTCAAGCAAAGCTACTGATGAGACCAAATTCTTAAGGTGCGACCTAATTTCTCCAATTGCCCCGGCATCGAGCCTTCCGTAATTAAGATCAAACCAGGTGGTACCGGCCACCATCTCAAGCCGGCCCATAACACCTCTAATCGCAGCGATCCCTTCAAATATCGTGTCATGCGTATCGAAATCAGAGGACGAGGGCCGCATCCGATTAAACGACTCCAGGTGCTTCACGGTGACTGTCCTGAGCTTTTTCAGCACCTCAATTGACTCTCTCATGTAAATATAGGCCGACGTCTCCGGGAACACCAGTAATGTAGTCACCATTTTGAGCGCCAGGATCAGCCCCAGTGGCTTCATCACCGTTAGACCAATAATCTTGGGCATAAACACCGGGTAGAAATTGTTGTAGCAGCAATTGATAGCCAGAGCAATACATCCAGTGAGAAACCCCGGAGTCACTAACAAATGGTATTCCTTGGTCATCCCCATCATGGTCACACCGAACATCAAAGCAAAAATATAAATAACCGAGCACTTCAGAGTCAAATACCTCCCCGAATAAAACTCCAAAATGACACAATCGGCCACATTGGCAGCATTTGTACACACTCCCTCTGCCAGAAGCTCCCGGGCGTAATCTTCAATACTCGGCGACCCACGGATCTTGTTTGTAATCGCCATGGCTATAATAGCAACCATCCATGCAAAGCACGAGTATGCCATAACAATGACACACTGCAAGAAATTTATAGTCACCGAGACCCCCCCGGGAGCCAGGATAAAAGTATAAATCTGCATCAAGTACGCCGCATTTCCAATCCAATGTGCCGTCCTTGGAATAGTACAGAGGATCACCCCAACCACCAGCGTGATCCACGTACGCAGAACCACCTTGAACGATGCCCAATCAAGATGGTCAAGGATAAACTTGGGCCATAAAATAGCCTTCAAGTTGTCCCATAGCGTATGACTAGGCAGCTCCTCGGCATTAGCCGCCTTTTCAATATCCCCCTCCACATCTCGTTTTGAGTCCTGGGTATACGGCTCGGGCTGACTTTGTTCGTCCGCCATGTTTGGTTTACAGATCTGTGCGGACAAGCCAGTATTTATGCCCCGATCCTATTACCGCTTTAATACTAACTGTTATAATAGCCCCACAATTTACTTCACTAACAAACGAGCTAACTTAGTATTGCCGAACTTAAAAAAGTCATCGATGACGCAAAAGGGATGCTGAAGCAGTTCCCGTGCGGTAGGTCTCTCGTCCGGGTTAATAATAAAACACTTGTCAATAAAGTTTTTCCCCGTGGCACTGACAAATGGTTTTGTATCCTCCGGGATTGGCGGAGCCTGCTTGCTGGATCCCAGCTTGTACATAGCCCCAATGGCCTCATCGGTCGACCAGGGCCGTCGGCCTGCGAACATCTCGAGCACGACACAGCCCAGCGACCACACATCCACTTTGGCGCTGTACCCTTGTTTGGCGTTGTGCACAACGTTGTGGATCACTTCGGGAGCCATCCAGAAGATCGTCCCCTGCATGGACATTTGTGCGTCGTTGGCGTAGATGTCTCGGGATTTTTTCGAAATGCCAAAGTCCGATATTTTGCAGGTGCCATCGTAGTCCAGTAGTAAATTGTCGGCTTTTAAATCTCGATGCAAAATGCCTTGTGAGTGTAGGTAGGCGAGTCCTTCCAAAATTTGGGCGGTAAGCGATTTGATCACCGACTCTTCGAATCGGCCATGTTTTTGCAAAACGCTCCCGACAGATCCACCGGGGACGTACTCCAGAAACAGGTTGTACACGTCATCCAGAGCCTCAAACCCCAGGTACTGCACAATGTTGAGGTGGTCCAGGTCCTTGAGCGTTTCCACCTCGGAGTGCAGCGCCTCGACTACTTCCTTTTGCCGGGCACTTGCCCGGTCACTCGAGCCGACATCCACCTGCTTGACGGCCATCATGTCTCCGGTAGTGACATTGAGAGCTAAGTAGACTTTTCCGAAAGTGCCTCTTCCAAGAAGCTCACCCTTGACCCAGCCGTATTCTTTGAACTCGCCCGTCTGGTCCCGTAGCACGCTCATCTGGCCCTTTTTCATTTCCTTGGCAGTCATTTCCACACCCTTTCTGCCCCATAGTTTAGTACTTTTACGGCGAACCAGCGCGGGGGATTTTTGAGCTTGTGTGTGTTCTGAGATTCGTTTTCGAGCCTCGCTAGCTTCCCGTGCCACTACTCTGATAGATTTTCTGTTCCTCAAAGTTTTGCCATCTCGTACTTTGTGGTATTGTAGTGGTCCCGGGCGTTCAATCACTGGAGACTGTGCATCGTCAATGATGGGTTTGTCAAGATCGGTATTGGGGAAAAACTGCTCCAGGTTTTCGTAGACAACTTCTGTGGGCGGTCTTACAGCCCAAATGTCTTGACGGGTATAGTTAATAGACGGCTCTTGAGGTTTTTTGGCCCATAGTCCGTCGTCATCGTCGCTGGATTCAAGCTCGGGAGCTCCTTCAAAGGAGACGGGGTTTTCGGTGAATCTGTCATCAACTGGTGAGGGCTGGCTGGAGACCGGTTTTCTGGTTACAGGTCTTCGTGTGCCGGTATAAGGCCTTGGGATCAAGTTCTCGCTCTCTCCCGGGCTGAACGAGCTCACCGAGTCTGCAGTGTCTGCCGGCTGAAGCAAAGTATTCACCTTCATTGACTGAACCTTTTTCAGCGAGCTCGCTGGAGGAGGCGGCGCCGATCTGACGGGGACAAACTGCTTGTTTGCATAAGGCGACGGCCTCCGGTCGTCAAAGTTGAGCTCCTTGCGTTGCGGTCTAATAACCTTGAACGAGTCATCTCGAGGAGGTAGCGGCGGTTTGTCGGTTTCCCGCGGGGGTAACGCCGGTGCCTTTTCGAAATAGCTTGTTCTTACTCCGAGCATGTGCGAGGGTGTGGCTGGATACTTCTCAATTGGTCTCAGCCTGAGCACCACTGTATGCTGTTCCAGAGCTTCCTGTAAAGCCGCATCATCAAGGGCCAGTCCAGGTGTGCACCCCAGTTCGGTCAAATGAATAGTAACAGGCCCATGTGTCCTAGTCAAACTAGCTCTGAGATCAGCAGGGTCCTCTGTGAAAGGTACAAACGTGAGATCGTCTGTGGTAATAAATATAGATTTGGAAGAGCTCCGAACAGGTTTGTACTTGTCCTGATTTTTTGTCAGTCCAAGCTCTGACGAGCTTGACTTGTGGTGTCTTCTAAGAGTAGATCTGGTTGGCTGGAATTCTAGCGAGGATAGCGGCCGCTCCACATGCTTTCTCTGTCGGTCTGTCGAGCTTGCACGAGGTCGTTGATCTGGTGGCGGGGAAGACCTGGTGATTGTAGGAGAATCCCCTCGGCTATCCTCCCGATCCTCATCTCCTTTGCTTAGCGACTTTCTCAACTGATGAAAAAACCGCGACGGGCTGTTATCATAGTTTTCATCCGTTCTATAGTCAAACTGGCTCACCAAGTTCCTCAAATTTTGGTAATTGTTCAGCTGGATAAACGCTTCCCCCTGGATGTTTCTTGTCTTGCATAGTTCAACCCAAGCAGGGCCAAACCGGTGCCGCCTGAGCCACGCTACTACCTTGTCCATGGTCCACTCTGATGGGTCTGCTGAGTCAACGGGCTCTGCTAGTGGAGAAGAATGCATCCGCTTGAACTCTTCCGGTTTTTTCAGCTTCATGTGAACAGGGGTGATTGAGAACGGCGACGAGAACCCATCTCCATCCCATCTAGCCGGCGCAGGAGATGAGTTCAGTCTCATCATACTTGGCGACGAGGGTAGATTGCTTTGTGCGCTGTAGTAGGTATTTGCGCTATCATGACTCGCTCCTGATGCCGGCGAGTTTGCTTGTCTTGTCAAGTTCTTTGTAGGTGTCGTACTGGCGTCATCATGACCGGGAGATGAAGACCCCTCGTTGCTCTCTCGCGACACTTTCCTGCTGTGACTGGCAGGCTTGGCCATCAGCGGGTACGGGTCAGACCCGCTAGATGGCAAATGATAGTCATTCTCTAACGGAAGCTCATTGTACAAAAACGCAGGGATGTCCTCCTGATTCCCCGCGCGTGGTGACCGTCGCGACATGTCGAGCAGTAAAGCACGTCGAATAATTTTAAAATTTCGAAGATATAATAAGAGTCACGTGTTTTGAATTTCTTGCATGCATATGGAGTCAGCCTCTGGAGTTGTTGTCCAAGACCCGGTTTACGAACAAAGCCCCTTTGTACCTAGGAGCATTAACTTATTCATACTTTTGAAGGTTAGCTATAGTAAGAAATTAACACAAGGGTTCTAAATAATCAGCCTGGGCGGCCCCAACAATATCGGCCAAAGCCTGCTTTGAAGGTAAGAAACTGTGGTCATCAAAGTCAAACCCAGGGCACACTACCTCGCTGATAAGCAGCCCCTGTGTATCATTGGTGAAGCTTGACTTGTAAGTTCCTCCTTCTACAACCCATTGCATCCGTTGACCGGGGCCGAACCCTACTTCAAACGACTCAACAGTGCCATCCTTGTGTACAACCACATAAATCCCCGAGCCCCTTTGCAAGATATGAATGATCCTTGACCGGTTCTTGTGGAATTTGCCGATTGGAGCATCAGATGAGAGATAGTAAAAAATCAGGGTGGAGTAATTGCGTTTATGGATCTTGCTATCGCGATAAGGACTGTCCATCTCAAAAGGGCTTCTGTCTGTTTCCTTGAAGTAGCCCCCCTCCGGGTGCTTGATCAGCTCCAGCCTGGATATAAGTTCAGCACATTCTGGGGTCTGCTCTCCCGGGACGGGGAAGTTCAACTTCGCCATCTTAAATGTAACAAATCAAGATTAGGTTTGGTCGGGTCGGACGCGGATCCAGATCTCATAAGCTATCCGAACTAAATCTAAGAATAATCTCATTTCGAAACGAACGTGACTATAATTAAGCTACTGACAATTCAGGCTGGACCTGCTGAACCTGAGGCTGAACCTGCTGAACCTGAGGCTGAACCTGAGGCTGAGAATACAACTTGGTCGCGGGACGCTTTGATCTAGAAAAACTCTCCATAGGCTTGAGCCCCCACCTGGCCAACAACGCCTTATCTTCCTCCCAGCCGTTGCACATGGTGGTCAACATCTTGTGTCCGGTGAAAATGGCGTTAGCTCCGGCCATGAAACACATAGCCTGTTCGGGTTCCTTCATAGTATACCTACCAGCGGCCAATCGGATGATAGACCCGGGCATGACCAATCTAGCAGTGGCAATAGTTCTTAGCACAGCATCAAAGGGTAGCGACAATTCCTGCTGACTGTCACCTAGCGGAGTACCCTTGATAGGAACAAGTTTATTAATAGGCACCGACTCAGGGTGCTCAGGCATGTTGGCCAGGGTGTGGATAAACCCCACATGGTCAGAATCGGTCTCGCCCAGCCCCAAGATACCACCAGAGCACACGCTTACGCCAGAGTTTCGCACATTATCAATAGTCTTCAATCGCTCATCGTAAGACCGAGTAGTGATAACCGAGGGGTAAAATTCTCGGGACGTGTCGACATTGTGATTGTATGCAGTAAGACCAGCGTCCTTAAGCTTAGAAAGCTGCTCCTTCTCGATCATCCCCAAGGTGACACAGCTCTCCATCCCCATATCATTGACGGCCTTGACCATATCAGCGATTTTGTTCAACCCGCTTTTCCGGCCGGTCATATCTCTCCAAGCAGCACCCATGCAGAACCGGGTGCTACCGTTCTCCTTGGCCTCCTTGGCTGCCGCAAGGACATCATCGAACTTGACGACTTTCTCAGCTTCAACACCAGTATTGTATCGAGTGCTCTGTGCGCAGTACTTGCAGTCCTCAGTGCACCCTCCTTGTTTGATGTTCATCAGGGTACATAGTTGGACCTCAGAAGGGTTTTGGAACTTGCGGTGAATAGTCGAAGAGTGGTGGACCAAGTCTAGTAACGGCAGCTTGTACAAAGACTTGATCTCTGAGACCGACCAGTTGGTCAGAGGTGAGGCAGTAGAAGTAGCCTTGGCAAGAGCTTTCAGCATTTTTTTTTATTCTTTAACTCTTAGATCTTTGGTGAAGAGTTTAAAAAGAAGAAAGCCTTTACAAACTTGTTTGTCCGACTTTGTTGGCAGATGAGTCGGATGGGGCCGTGAGTCTCGATGGGGTTTGTTGAGACCTGACTCCTGAGTCATGAGTCAACTTAATCAAGCTTATTTGACTCGCTTAGATTGGCTCATCAGATCTAGAATTTCTTTTGTTGGGTTTATCTAGCCACGTCAGTTTTATCAAAATCAAAGTTCCGACTTTATTCTACAATTCTACAACAACGAGATAACAATGAGAAGTCCCTGGTGGGTGATTTTAGTGCTACTGGCATTATCATTGCACCTCTTCTGGTTCACTACAAGTCAGAAAAGAAGTGATGTATCAGGCTACCAGGATGGCTGCTATATTACTAGAGAAAACGCCACGAGCTTATTTGGTGCCGTTCATCATGCCCTGCGCCAAAAGGGAAGCGACTTGAACCCCGTGGGCGTGTCCATGATCCCCGCGTTCATCCCTGCTGGTACCTTGCTTTACCATGGCAACAGAGCAGCAGAGTTCCCCATGTCGCCAGAGTGGGTGGCCCTGGACCCGGAGTTCGCCTACAGCTTCTCGGACCGTTCAAATGGTGGGAGCGGGCTTTTGACATTTAGGGTAGCCAAAAATCTGGATAAGTTGATTTTTCTGGACGGCGCCAGCGCGGCCAAGTCTAGTACTGGCGAAATGGATACCCAGATGGTACTGGCCAATCGCGATAGAAGCAACTACACGGCGTTTCAAATGCCAATGGAGTACGAAATGGCTCAGGATATTTGCTCATGGGGACGCCCCTTCGGACTTGACGGAATAATTAGACTGGAGATTGGGTTTGAGATTATAATATGCGACTTTGAGAGCCCCAAGTTGAGTTTATGGAGAAACGAGACAATTTCGCCCTTTGGAGAAACTGTAAATGTCAATGGTTCGTTATTTGATACTTTGACATATTCGGCACGGCTGGCTGAAACCTACGAGCATTTGGCGGCAGGCGCAAGTCATTATAATGGAGAGCCTCGAATAGAGCTGGGCTTTGGTCACATGGTGACGGCAATCAACAGGACTTTTTTGCCGATAGATACCTATCACCGGCGTCTTCAGAATGTAAGCGAGGCTGTCAAAAGTGGAATGAGGAATGATTTAGAAAAAGTTCTGTCATACCCCGTCAGACCCAGCATGAACTGGCAGCTGGTTTCAGACCGATTACCCACCAAGTATGCCCACACCTTTGTCTTCATCAATCAGACTTTTGAGAATCTGCTCAGTGATAAGATTACACCTCAGGAGTTTGCACTCAATATTACAAGTCACACTATCCATACAATACGGAGGTTCACGGATTTCAACGTCCCCAAGGAGCTTCGGAAAGCTCAAGCCATTACAGCGTTCATCGAAGAGTACTCCCATGGGATTGTCCACACGGAAATGGACAAGCTTCTGCAGACCGCTTTTGCTACTATAGCAGAAATGGTGGCAGAGGAAGTATACGGCCTTTTTGAGTATGCCACCAGTGTGCTCGAAAAGTATGACAAGGCTGAAGCTCAAGAGAAAGCACGAGATTTTGCAAAGTTTCTTGACTTTCTCAACTGGGCCGAGTTTTACCGGTGCTCCACGGCTTGCTCGTGGGACCAGTTGTGCTACGTGCCCCTATGGGGCCCCACCCCTTTCGGTTGGGAAGTGCACGAGGGAAGCGAGCATACCATCAGAACAGGGTACAACGACCTGCGGTGCGTGGGCATGACGGACCTCAAAAGAAAATGGAACCACCCTGAGCCACCAACACACGGCCGTCCTCCAATTGACCAAATCAGCCTTGGCTGATATCAAAGTCTTACCCCAGAAATGGTTTCGCAATTCTGGCCCCTGAAGTCTGTAGAACCGAAACAATTCGTTGGCCACTGCAGAGCAACAGAGGGGCATGACACGATGGAATCATTCTTCAATTGGTGACCATCTCAGCCTCGGCTGACGGGGCTGCGCCATTCATCGCGCCGGCCTTAATGCGAGCCCCGCGCAAAAGCTCGGTGTTTCTCTGGTCCTTGGGTCTATCGAATCGGGCTGCTGAAACACCGAAATAGGTCATCACGACGGACCCTGAATCACCATCGTTCAATAGGTAACCAAATCGACCTCAGCTGACGGGCTGGATCCCGACCACTCCTCGCGCATTTTCCTCAATACAAACCCTGCCGACCCCGCCCCAAGCTGCGCCAGGACCCTGAAGAAAGACTCGGCAGTATTTTGATCCTTGGAGTCTATAGAGTTAAACCCGGCAGTCATCATTGGCCATTGTAGGAAAAACAGGCACTGCGATTTGGTAGCTTGGCCGTCGAGGAAAACCATCATTGATAAAAGATCCCTGACTGCTTCCTGGACCAAGATCGAGTCCTTAGGGATTTTGAGCAATTTGGTGAACACTATGATTATTGCTGCTAGAACGTACGACCGGTGCGACACGTCCATCCAACACAATGCCACTTTTTTCCCCGGCAGCGACAAGATTTCAATCACATCTTCCGATATTGAGCTTCTGGCATTATCCGGTGAACCTGGGTGCGAGATGTGAGTTTCGGGTATTATACCGGTAGGACTAACGACATGAAAATCAAGCTGGGCTCGAAGCTGTGCCAACAAGGTCAATGCACTCATGTAATCCACTTGAGGTCTTCGCATCAACTTGATCAAATCACGCAGGGGACCCACTAACGACGCGGAGTACCCGAAAAACAAACTGATCCCATGTCTCACTAGGTTCATTCTAATTAGTGCATCATGCTCGGGCCCGCTATCTCTGGTTATGAGCTGATCGAGCTCTTCATCGGTGCTCAGCGTTCCTCCATTAGGGGCGCCCAGCCCTGCCAGAATCTCAATAGAAGAGTACCAAGCTCGGCAGACCGCTAGGGTCGTTGAGGGGCTGACAAAATTTTGCTTGAGAAGAAGGTCCTTGGCCCCTCTAAGATGTGCTCTCCATTGCTGAGCTTTGCTTGACGCGTTGTCCGAGGTGAGCAGCAGAATTGTTAGAAGAATGGGCTCGAACTGCGCCGATATGTTGCTGTCCATATCGAGGCTTAGTGCTTCAAGGCATCTTTTCAGGTAAAAGCAGTAGCTGTCCTCGTCTTCTTTGAGCGACGTTTTCCGGTGCGAGGTCCGAGCTCCACATGCCAGCAGAGCATATGTCAAGTAGTATGAGTGCGCAGCATATATAAGTAATAAATCTCGAGCCGGGTTGATCGACTGGCCATTGACCAGCGCGGGGAACGGCAAGATAACGTGGGCAAAGTCGTAGTAGAACTCTTTCAAATAGAACTGGTGCCGGCCCGTGACGGGTAAATGTGTTATCGGGACGTTATGCGTGACGTATTCCTCCCGTGGTCCGTTCGGACTCGGCAATGTGATCATTGCTGGCTCTATAATGGCATTTCCCAGCGGTACCCCTCCTACCTCGTCCAGCTTGACCGTCAAGATCCCGTTTAGGTCGTTGGCCAGCACCGATACCCCAGATAGCCAGTCCTCGTCTAGTAAATCAGAGATCGCATCATGTGTATCAGGACCAGGCAGGTGTCTTGCAGCAGGCCTAGTGTCACCCCTAGATGCCGCAAACTTCCCTTGGTATTCACAATCCTTTCGAAGACGGTAGCACCGTGAACATATTGGTTTGATTTCGTCACACTAAAATTAGTTTGGTCCTCACTATTTTGAAGAGACTTACTTTTCTTCTGACTCTTTTACAAGGGGCGCAGCCGCCGTGACTGTACTTCTGCCTCTTTTCCAAGGGCAAGCTGGCCATCATTATGGCTTGCCGTTCATTATTGTGAATTTAGTGGTTTCTTGAAGTCAGGCCGACGATAAACTTAGATTTAGCTCGAGATCTACATCTCACTCAAATCTCGAGATGAAGTTTCTGTGAGCAATAACTCTTCGACATACAAATTAGAAACTGAGCTCTCTCGAAGGCATATGAGTGGAAGAGTTCATGCATTCAAGATGGGGCTCCGGGAGTGATAACTATACGACCTACAAACTGCGCAGTCGGGCTTTCAAGCGAAATTCTTTGGTACAAGATTCAAAATAGATTCTAAGCTTTAAACTGACTACTTGGCCTCCTCCTCTCCCTTGATAATCATAAGAGAAATAATGGAATCTGCAACCTGGGCAGCGGCAATAGATGTAATCTCAGCGGCAGTGTCATAAGGAGGAGCCACCTCGACCACATCTCCACCAACAACATTCAACCCCTCAAGTCCGTCTAAGACAGTCAGAAGCTCTCTAGAGGTCCATCCGCCAGGCTCAACGGTTCCAGAGGCGGGAGCGGTTGAAGGGTCCATGGAATCCACATCCACAGTGATGTAAACAGGGGAATCGCCCACTCTGTTCTTAATCTTCTCAATAATACCCTTGGCTCCAATAGTGTCGATATCTCTGGCAAGCACTCTGTCGAACCCGCACTCAATATCGTGCTCCACATCCTTGGGCCCCGGGTAGGGTCCTCTGATAGCGGCATGGATGCAGGTGTCAGACAAGAGACCCTTCTCATGAGCCCAGTGTAGATAAGTCCCGTGGTTCAACGATTGGTACTCGGTAACATTACCTCCGAAATAGTAAGGGTTCCAGGTGTCCAAGTGGGAATCGAAATGAATGACCGAGACTTTACCCCAGTTCTCGTAGGCTGCCTTGATGGCAGGCAGAGTAATGGTATGGTCACCTCCCAAAGTGAAGACCTTGGGGTGCTTGGCCTTGTTAGCCTTGGTCACCGCGTGTTTGCCGGCGGCTCTGTTGGCACGATAAATTTGGTCAATGGCGATTCGGTTGTCGAGGGGAGTCACTGGTGGGGATCCGCAGTCAACAATCTTGGCCCAGTTGTTGTAAGGGTTGAAACCTTTTCTGTAAACAGAGTAGGCTGATGCCAGTCGGCGAGACCCTAGTCTGATACCGGAGGGGCCGAACCTGGCACCGGGACGGTAGGAGACGCCAGAGTCAAAGGGAGCGCCAATGACGGCAATGTCATAATCTTCCTTGTCAAAAAGATCAGGATTGAAGCAGTCGGCAAAGGGGAGGTGGGCAAAAGTATCAATGTAGCCAAACTCACCACCTCTGTACAACACAGACGACCCGTTGATGTCTCTCAGGTCATCTGGATCAGGGTACTGGTAGTTGGAGTCAACGGCTAAAGAGTGAAGCTCCTCAGGCAGCGGCAGAGCGGGCTTCTTCCCCTTGGAGCTCGCTTCTGAAGCAGAGGCGTCAAGGTTGTCAAAAAAGGGGCCAAAGTAGCTGTCAAGAAATGATTTGTTCTCGACCGTAGAAGAGACCTTCTGATCCTTGGTCGATGCGCAGTCGCAATTGATCACAACTTGGTCCGCAATTGACAAAGCTTCAACGGCTGCTAAAGCAGCAATGTAGGCAAGAGAAAACTTCATCTTTGGTTTGGTTTGGTTTGGTTCATAGGAGGACATTGGCCCCGCTTTATATTGTGGAGCACCAGGCGCAATATTCCGCTATGTTTTATAAACGCAATTTTGCGCTTGATCAACTCTTGATCTGTAAATTGCGACGCATCTTTATTCGCCTTAATGCTACATTTTTTTAAAGTGACAAAATGACAAAATCTCGCCCGAACTAGTATCGGGCCGATCGATCTTATCACTGTCGTTAGCGGAAGCTAAAAGCGAGCAGGAAATTTCAAGCGATAAGCGACGACTTGGAGCGTATTATGCGAGGGATAAAAACCCGCGATGCTCTCCCTTTCTTTCTGTAAATTTCAGCACAAAATGCTAGAAAGCGAGACCACGCCGTTGTTGAGTGGTCAAAAAGACCTGGAGTCCCAATGGACTCCACTAGGGTTGGTTCAAGAGTTGGGCCAAATTGTCAAGTCCTCAATCCCACTGACTGTGACCTTTTTCCTGCAGTTCTCATTGACAATGGTGTCTATTTTTTCAGTGGGTCATATAGGCAAGAACGAGCTGGCAGCTGTTTCACTGGCAATTATCACCTTTAACGTGACGTGCTCTATTTTTAATGGTATGGCAACGTGTTTGGATACGTTTTGCGCACAAGCCTACGGTGCTAAACGGTATGACCTTGTGGGGTTGTATTTCCAGAGATGTACAGCCATGATCTTGGTCACTGCGATCCCGCTAGTGGCAGTTTGGTGCTACTCGTCTCATCTGTTTGGGCTTATTGTTCCAGATAAGGAGCTGACTCTGTTAGCTCAGACTTTTCTACGGATCATGGCAATGGGAGTGCCCGGTTACATTTGCTTTGAAACTGGTAAACGGTTTCTGCAGGCCCAGGGCATTTTCTCGGCGGGGCAGTACTGCCTTTTCATTTGTGCTCCATTGAATATTGTGCTGAACTATCTCTTGGTGTGGGATAAGAGTATAGGCATTGGGTTTGTCGGTGCCCCGCTGTCGACGGCCATTTGCTACTGGCTCATGTCAGTTTGCCTGCTGTTATACGCGGTGTTTATTAACGGATCCCAGTGCTGGCCGGGGCTCAAGATAGCCGAGTCATTCAAAGGCTGGGGCCCCATGATGAAGCTGGCCTTGAATGGTACTGCCATGCTACTTTCAGAGTTTGTTGCATTTGAGATTCTGACCCTGTCAGTATCCAAGCTCGGCACTAGTGCCCTGGCAGCTCAGTCGGTCACTTCTTCAATCGCTACTCTAATATTCCAAATCCCATTTGGATTATCAGTAGCTGCATCTACTCGGATTTCTCATTTTGTCGGCGCCGGGTCTATTGCTGAGGCAAAGCGGACCAACCTGTTAGCATTTGGGCTGTCGGTCTTGGTCGGGATGGTTGACTTTCTATTTATTTTCCTATTCAGAACCAAAATTGCTCAGAGTTTTACCTCTGACACTGATGTGATCAAGCTGGCCTCTGGCGCAATAGCTATACTGGGTGTCAACCAGATGGTTGATTGCCCCAACGTTCTACTAGCAGGCTGTCTTCGGGGTCAAGGTAGACAGCATATTGGGAGTGTACTGAATATCGTCGCTTACTATATCCTTGCGCTTCCCCTTGCATTATCGTTAGCATTTACATTCAATTGGGGTCTCAACGGGCTCTGGGTCGGGATTGGCATTGGAGTTGCAATATTGACAACTTTTGAAGCCTTCTTTGCGCTGGTGCGTGTAGATTGGAGCAAAGTTTTGGAAGAAGCCGGTGAAAGGAATAGCGTTTATTAGTCTATAGATTAACTCATTAACCTGTTGCATGCCTGGTGTAAGGTTCAGAAATGTCAAAAGTTATATCTATCTTCAAAAACTCCGCGCGGAATATTGCGAGTGAATTGCGACGCAATTTACCGACGATCACGCAATTTTTCAACTTCGGAGCAGCCCATTTGCCAAGGTTCCGCCATGTTATCTTGAGACAGCTAGGGTGTCTGTCAGTCAGGCTACGTTGCCTGGCTAAAGGGAAAGATAAGGCAAGCGTGGGGCCTCAGGACATGAAGCTATATAAGCCTTTAACATACCTCTGAGTACCAATGCCAAAGCAACACAATGCAGTCGCTGCTGAGAAAACTCGAGGTACCACATGATGGTGAGCACCCCTTAAGTGTTCTACGGAACCCTGACTTAGAGCCAATGCCTCCGTCACGTCGAGTATGGGGTGTCTGGAGCTACTTCGCCTACTTTGGTATCCCCAACCTGACCATTTGGACGTGGTCGACCGGTTCCGCCATGTTGTCGCTTGGTTTGAACATCCAGCACACCATGGGCGCACTTACTCTTGGTAACATCATGATCTCCCTCTATACCTGCCTGAACTCCGGGCCAGGAAGTAGATTCCATATCGGTTACACCGTTTGCCAACGTATGATCTTTGGCATCTACGGGTCCGGTATAGGGATCATTATAAGAATCTTCTTGTCAATTGTATTTTATGGGTCTCAAAGCTGGCTGGGCGGGCTCGGGTTTGTGGTGATGTTCTCATCATGGAGCAAGAGCTACATGAACATGGCGAACACGTTATCGTCGTCTGTCGCCATGACCACCCGAGATTTCATCGGGTTCCTAGTATTCCAGGTGGTTCAGTATGCGTTTTTCTTCATGAGGCCCGAGAAAATGAACACCCATATGAACTTTGCCTGTGCCATTACTTTTATCGCCATGGTAGCGGTGTTCATTGCTACCTTGGTAAAAAACGGCGGCCCTGGCCCCGTGTACTATGAACCTGTAACTCTGAGCTGGCAAACGACCGGTTGGATGTGGCTGTACAGTATGACCATCTGGTACGGAGCTCTATCCCCGGATGTCACCAACCAGTCAGATTTCTCAAGGTTCGCGTCGGCCCCTAGAAAAGTTATTCTTGGTGTTACTGCCTCTGTCATGCTCACGGGAACTATCGTACCGCTGATGGGCTTGCTCTGCGCTTCAGCTACTCAGGAACTCTATGGGACCCAGCTGTGGCTACCCACAGACATTTGCCTTCAATGGATAGGGCTAGATTACTCCAGTGGTGCTAGAGCAGCATCTTTCTTTTGTGGGTTCGCATTCATGTACTCTCAGCTGGCTTTTAACGTTACTGCCAATGGGTTTGCCGGTGGGATGGACCTGGCGGGCGTGTTCCCCAAGTACATCAACATCAAGCGTGGGGCTATTATTACCGCAATTCTGAGCTGGGCCACGCAACCCTGGAACTTTTACAACTCGTCCTCGGTGTTCATCACAGTCATGAGCTCATTTGGTGTCATTGTAACTCCAATTATTGCCATTATCGTGGCAGATTATCATATTGTCAGGCGTGGCAAGATTCCAGTCTCTCAGCTTTATGTCACGTCCCGCGAGGGGGTATTTTATTACACCAAAGGTGTCAATCTCCGCGCTGTCGGGGTTTGGGTTGTAGGCTGGGTGCCAGGGATCCCCGGACTGGCCGATGCCGTCAGCCCTGTCAAGGGCTTACCGCAGGGTCTGCGCAATTTCTTTTATGGAGATATCATTTTTGGTTTCTTTTGCCCATTGATTCTCTATCTCATTGTGTGCAAGATCTTCCCCGTCAAAGGTGCCCAAACTTTGGACCCGGAGGATGTATTCGGCTGTATGACGGAGAAAGAGCTATTGAAGCTGGGGATGAGCCCGAAGCAAATGGACTACGTCGAAGGAGTACCGCCAAGTGAGACTCAACGTTTGTCTGTTCCTGAAAAAGGTATAATAAAGTAAATTGGTAGAATAGAAGTTATAAATTATAGATCAGGTTTCAAACCTTAACCAAGATTAAGTACAGGCCACTTAGTAAAGAAGAGCACCCAAGATACCAGCGGCGGCGCCAATGGCGGCGTGCGAGCCTAGAGCGTTAGCTCCGTTAGCGGTCTGGACGGCAGCAGATGAGGTCTCAGCGGCGACGCTAGTCTCAGCGGCAGTGATGCCAGCAGCAGCCTCCGTGGTGGGGGCAACAGAGCTGGAGGCAACAACTGGGCTAGACATGGGGGCAGCGCTTGAAGTGGCAGGAGCACTTGAGGGAGCGGCGCTAGAAGCAGCAGCAGCGCTAGAAGACTCGACCGAGCTGGAAGCAGCAGCGCTTGAGGTGGCAGCAGCGCTTGAGGTGGCAGCAGCAGAGCTGGCAGCAGCAGAGCTGGAAGAAGAAGAAGAGCTGGAAGAGCTGGAAGAGCTTGTGGAAGCGGGAGCTGAAGATGAGGCAGAAGACGAAACAGCAGAGCAAGACAAGTCAAAAACAGGCTTGCCGTCAGCGCCAACGATACCGAAACTGGGGTTAGGGGTATTTGGGACAGCATCCTGCAGAGTGTACCACCAGGTGTTAGTCTTACCGAAAATCTCACCGCATCCGACCTCGTTCCAGTAAGTCTTGGCGTTTTGGGTGTTAGCCTCAGCGAGGTTCTCGTCGCTACCGCTGACGGGCCAGCCGGTCTCAGTAACCCAGACGGGCTTTCCGCCAGCAGCTGAGAGAGTCTTCTGGTAAGCCTCATCGAAAAGTCCCTTTGCGTCGGAGATTGAGTTAGCCATGGTGTTCTGGAAGTAAGGGTAGGCGTCGAAACCCAAGAAGTCAATGTTCTCAATGACCTCGGCGTTGGTTCCATTAACCCAGGCGGTCCAGGTATCGACGTGACCGATCTTAGCATTGGCCAAAGCGGTGCCCTGGATGGCAGACTTGACCTGGTTAATGTAGTTGAGAACAACATCGGGTCCAACACCAATGCCGGCATCGGACTGGATACCCATGATGGAGTCTCTGTACAGATCCTCGCTTCCGACAGAGATACCGATCAGGTTATCGGCCAAGTCGCTGCCGTAAGTCTCAATGGCACTCTTAAGAGCAGCCAATTCGTTGGCGAACTGACCGTCACCGCCAGAGCACCACATACCGAGCAGGATAGAGGTCTTGGTGCTGAGGGCAGCTGGGATACCCTCAATGGGGGAGTTGGTGGTACCACCTTGAACCATGGTATAGAATCGGGCACTGGTGAAACCGGAGGCTCCGCTGAGAGAGTTGGCAGTCTTGAACAGGCTCTCATAGTCAGCTTGGGTGTATGCAGCTCCAGAGGTGTCGGTTGATCCGTAGTTGAACCCCTTGACGGCATCTGCCGAGACAGACGAAAGAACGGCTGCAACTGCGAACAAAGAAGAGAATCCAGTAACCTTCATTGTGCTTTTTTTTTCTTCTATTCCTTTTCTGTATAAGAGAAAGATGGGTATGAAAGTTCAGCGAGTGTGTTGGATAAACAAGTGAACGAAAGGATACGAATTGAAAACAAAAAAAAGGAAGGAAAGTGAGAAGCAAGAGGTTTTGTCAAGCGAGTCTGCACTTTGTTGTTTTGTGGGATGCAAGAAGGTATAAGTCTCGAGGGAGAGAGATGTGTGCCAAAAATGAAAACAATCACCACTACTTTAGCGTTGGAGCCACACAGTGAAAAAAGCTTAACTCTAAAATTAGGTGTGGAATTTACGGCAGAATGTGAGGAAATGCTGACTGTACGCCCCTTTGTAGTTCATTTGAAGAAAGTCCGATGGGGCCTAAGGGAGAGAGGAAGGGGCGTGGGAGTGCCTCGCGCGACCTGCTGCCCATCTGCAATCTGCACAAGACTCGCTGGATCCTGAAAATTTTTTAACCGCTTCGGGGGCGCAGATCTCGCGAGATTCGCGCGAGCTGTTTTGTTAGCCGTCTTGAGCCTGGTGGGCACGGCGGCCGTGGCTTAGCTCAGCTGATGCTGCACGCGTGTAAAAATAGAAATATGTGAAATAGTCATGTATTTTTTACATTCACGCCAATTTAGTACCTGTGCTAAGTGATCTTTCAGGCTCTCAAGCTCGGCGGCGTTATGCGACCTCACTTGACTGGCCTAGAACTCGGCTAGAGTCTCTTGTTCCAAAAAGCTTCTCGAACGCGGCCTGCTTGACTGGCCCTTGTTTCTGGTGCATAGCGCAGAATAGGGCATCGGGCCCTTCGTTGCGTGCCTCGAAAGCGCGGAGGGAAGACGACTCTTGGATCAGCTTGGCTACGTTAGAATGTCGGTCTCTTAAGGTCGCAGCTACATCGCTGATTCGTCAACACAACACTGGATCCTGTGCGGCTGTAACGTATCTTATGACTCTGTGTTTATTAAGTTAAGCGATCGAAGCCAGGCCCTGCCAGGACCGGCTCAGACTGGGACTTACGCCGTGAGGGAATTTACGCTGGATCTCGATCAGATCTCAGATCAGATCTGGCTCTGGCTCTAGCTCTCTTGGATCTAACAGTTGATATTACGTAAAAAAAATCTCGGCGACAGTGCTTTAAACCTTGCAAAGCGAACTGTGTCTGATCCCGACCTCCGAGTCTCCGAGTCTCCGAGTCTCCGAGTCTCCGAGTCTCCGAGTCTCCGCCGCCGGGAATCTTCGAATTACACGCACCGTCTTCGGCAGCTCTTGTGAGCATAACGTTACGAACCTGTGTCAGTGTGTAAATCACTTCCAATTGGCATGAAACAATCAAGGGTTTCGGTCGATTAGGGAGGAGGTCCTGGCTCTCCTCTTGCCCTGGATATTCGTAACTAGCGTTCCTTCTACTAAAGCGACTTCTCTGGCGGCGTGTGCAATATTATACTTTGACGCGTCTGAGTCGGACCACGCTCCGCGGAATCGTTCTAGAGCATTTCGCTTGCCACCTGGCTTCACAGTCTGTGATTGGCCATATATTTGACATTTCGACCAACACAAAGAGACCACTCGTAGCCAGGTATGAACCCTGCTTCCTCGCTACACGGCCGTTCTTTCTCCGACAGCTCATTCAGCACTGAGCCATGCCAGCTTTTGCAATGTTATATGATTATGCTCTCCATCCAGAAGACAGACTGATCAAGCTGGGCTAGTGATGTCTATCGGCTCTCGAGTCTAGACGCGTGCCCCGTAAAAAAAACTCCGCAATTGACACTAGTGACGCGTTCAGCGGTTCAAATGGTCTTCAGTGACTCATGACACTCCTACAGCAGCCTCCCTAAGATTGTATCCAGCACTCTCTAGCCACCCACCAGCGCCACCACTCACCGCGACGGCCCTCCTTCATCGACTAGTTCTTGATCCTGCAACGGGCCCAAAGTCTGTCTAGGTACCGACTACTAACCGTCCTAGTCTGGTAGTACTACTAGTACTGTAGTTACAGTGTGGTACTTAGTATTAGCTACTAATAGTACTACTAAAGTCTACTTTAAAAGTACTTTACTACTTTTGATTCGAATCAAAAGATTTGATCTTAGCGCGGAAAGCGGCTTAACCAGAGCAGATGGTACTAGCGGAGTTAAACGGACTGCTAACAGTGTGGCTATTTATGACCTCTAATTCAGCGGCATTTCAGCCCCAATTACGACCCCGTCACCCCGATTGCACGGTGATTTGAACACTGATTTCACTGATCACTTTACTACTTTTAATACTTTAGTACACCTTTTGTGAGATATCGTCGAGGCTGCACAGGTCACCCCCTAGACTGCTTGGAATCTATTCTCAACGACTGCAACATTCAGGCTGGCTCTCGTTTTCTCCTATTTGAAGAAATCCTAGGATGATTGACGGAGATCCATCGTGCGAGTGTCCTAGATTCCTGAATAGGGATTAGTCGCGACGCCATAACAATCCGCAACATGATAAGTCAGTAACTGTCAGTTGCTCGCCTATAGCATATCTCAGACCCGGGTATTTTCTGACTTCGGGCCAAGCTTGACGCTTGGAATTTGTGCACAAGAACTGCAAGGCTCGTGCACACAGCACCATGCCGACGTGCGTAGCTCGTTCCTCAGACCAGTTTAGCCGCCTTAGCTTCGAAGCCATCGCTTCAGCCGTGCTTACCCTGAAAGTGAGGTATATATATATATGGTTACCTAAGCATCACGTGAACGATCATCGGCCGGGTAAGGCACGTCATTCGCAGAAAATAAGGTGATGATTGCGGTTAGCCGGGGTACACCCTAAGATTATCACGCAACGTAACGGGGCCCGTGGAATCCGAGGGGTCGAGTGCAAGTAATTTGTTAGCCGAGCTTCACACTGACCAAAGTCTTTTAAAGGTACCAATTGGGTGGATTGACATCCTTGAAGCTTCAAAACCAATTGATTGAGGCACAGGTCAGGGCTTACAAGGCTACAATCACCATGCCAACTCACAAGTTGATCCTGGTCCGACATGGCGAGTCCGAGTGGAACGGGAACAACCGATTCTGTGGATGGGTCGACGTACATTTAAACCAGAAAGGCATCGAGGAAGCTGCTCGTGCAGGAGAGCTGATGCAGCAATTCGGGCTCAAGCCTGATGTGGTCTATACCTCAAGGTTGAGTCGGACGGCCATGACAGCAAACATTGTTCTCGAGAAGTTGGATAGATTATTTATTGACGTTAAACGGTCATGGAGGTTGAATGAGCGCCACTACGGCTTTTTACAAGGCAAGGACAAGTCGGAAATATACAAAAAGTACGGCAAAAAGCAGTATGACACGTGGCGAAGGTCGTATGATACCCCTCCACCTCCAATTGAGGAGGATGTTTCAGATCAGCAACAGCACGACGATAGATACAAGGATATACCAAGAGAACAGTTTCCAAAAGGAGAATGCCTGAAGGATGTTATTACTAGGTTTATGCCATACTGGGAGAGTGATATTTCAAAGGACTTACTATCGGGAAAGACGGTGCTGGTAGTAGCACATGGCACTCCAATAAAGGCCCTGATAAAGCACTTGAGACACATCTCCGACAAGGATATCATCTCAATCAATATACCCACCGGCATTCCTTTGCTCTACGAGTTAGATGATAGTCTTAACGTGGTTGACTACAAGTATCTGGACCCTGAGGCAGCTGAAAGGGGAGCCGCTGCAGTAGCGGCCCAAGGATCGACTTAAGTTTGGTCTATCAGCTTTTTTGAAGCTTCAGTGGTATCAGGACAGATGAAATAAAAGTAAGGTCAATAGAATAGCATTCTAAATAAAAACATTAACAAAGCATTATACAAAAGCTGCGAGATAACTGCAGCACAAATCCCGAAGAACGGACTCTTTTTTTATTTTTTTTTTTCCCGTAGATGTTTAACACCAGAACTTGTAAGTTCGGTAAAGGAAACCTCTCGACTTGATGTAAGCCTTGTACTCCTGGATTTCCTCTCTGAGTTGATCATTGTCAAGCTCACGCATACCGCTGTACAGATCCATGTTCTTAGCACGCACAAATGGGGTTCGGAACCAGATCTTCCATCCCAAGTAGAAAGCCAAGCAGACAGGGGCGGAAAGGTACGTCTTGAAAAAGGCGGAAGCGTTAGGAGATCCACCGATGGGGAACAAGGCGATCCAGAACTGCAAGCAGATCAGAACAAGGTTGATCAAGAATCCAACCCATGATCCAAGGACACCAGAGGCTGACTTGAAAGAAAGAGTGTCAAGACTGATACCCTGGACCTTCATACCACGCCTGAACCGAATGTGGCATAAGTTGATAGATCCCCAGGTGAACAGAGAAGACATACCGGAGAAGGAAAGCAACCAGTCGAACACTTCGCCCTCCTTGCTTGAACCAGCCAAGAAACACAGAAGACCGAATACCAAGGTGCAAACAACGGCCCACAAAGGTCTACCAGCTCTATCAGTGTAGGCCAAGAACTTGGGGGCCTGCTTCTGCAGAGCAAGAGACTGCAGAGTTCTGGAGCATCCGAACACGGCCGAGTTACCGACAGAAAGGACAGCTATCAGAATGACCACGTTCATGACACTGGGCAACCCGGAGATTCCCGCATTGACAATGGCGATAACGAAAGGAGAAGCAGAGGCATCAACACTGCTGCTAGCCAAGAGTCTGTCATCAGTGTAAGGAACAAGGAGACCGACCATGGTGAGAGCAATCATATAGAACAAGGCGATTCTCCAGAAGACCTGCTTGGTGGCACTAGGGAGAGTCTTGTGGGGGTTAGCGGATTCAGCAGCGGCCAGACCGACAAGCTCGGTACCGGCAAAAGCGAAAGCGGCATTGACAAACACTGAAATGACACCCTTTGCACCATTTGCGAAAGGACCAGGATCACGCCAGTACTTGCCTCCAATGAATCCACCGGGGCCACCACCGCAAATAAGAATGATACCTAAAATGATGAAACCAACAACGGCGACAACCTTGATGAAGGAGAACACGAACTCAGCTTCACCGTAACCTCTGACACCGAACAAGTTGATGAAAACCACAAGAACGTAGAAGATAGCCACCCAAGCATCAGGGTTGACAGCAGCAGCACCACCGTTACCGCTGTTTCTCCAGTACTGAATAGTCAAGGAAGCAGCAACCAACTCCAATGGGAAAACCACGAGCCATTGCAGGGCATAGTTCCAGCCCATGGCGAAACCCCAGGCCTGGTCCAAGAATCGAGTAGAGAAGGGAGCGAAAGCACCACTAACGGGGAATCGGACAGCAAGCTCACCCAAAGCGTGAACAGTGCAGAACAACATAATACCAACAATACCGTAAGCGATAACGAGGGCAGCAGGGCCACCCATGTTGAGGACACCACCGGATCCGACAAACAGACCAGTACCAATGGAACCACCAATGGCAATCATCTGAAGATGTCGGCCCTTCAGGTTTCGCTGCAGAGGGGAGTGAGCAGTAGCGTAGGCAATAGCCTCTTCCTTGCTCATGCCCTCGGTAGCGGTGTGGGAAAAGTCCATAGGCTTGAAGCTATCGACAAACCTTTGCCATCTTGAAGTCTCAGAGACTTCGGTAAGGCCGAAGCCAGTGTCCTCACCACCAGCAGTGGCGTGGCCGTACTCCTTGCTGCCATCAGGGCCAACGGTGGATGGCGAAGAGTTGGAGATAGTTTTCTCCTCCATGCTAGCCATCTTTGATTAGTGTATCCTCTAAAGTTCTTTGAGAATGAAAGAAGAGAAGCCTTAATCTAGAGAGGCTGTGATAAAAGCAACTAATGAAGAGGAGAACCAAGACTGGAGGATGGGCACGGGAGGGTTTATATAAAAAGAATTGGGAGGAGGAAGAGAAAAGGAGGAGACTCGTTTCTCGGCTTCTGCAGAACTAACCGTACAGCTTACAGAAGGACTGATTTTCCCTTTCTGTCGGCTGCAGGTGGTCGGCTGCAGGCTAAGTGGGAGATAGAAGGACAAAGTCGAGACTCTTCTCAGCCGGGAGGGGGAATGAAAACAGCCCAAACGATGGAAAAGAAACCATGGCGACATGATCTGTGGCCTGAGAGTCTGAGAGTCTGAGGCAGATTAAGCGCAAGAGATTGGTGATAGCGAGATCAGGGATTGCAGTATCACCCGTTTTGGGGAGGGGCCGTCTGGTGATTTGCGGGCAAGACCTATCAATCCGACATGGAAGCTCAGATCCCTTACTGTCATTGGACCGGTATCCTCTGGATATCATTCCCAAAGCGGAGGCGCCCTGTAGAGTGCTCCCAGAGCGTGCATGTTTTTTTTTAGCGCCCCCCTGCGTGAGTCTGCGCCTTTGGGCTATGCGTGAGTGCGCACGAAAAAAGGTCATCGCCAGCGAAATAGGGAGTCATTGATGAAAAAAACTTTGAGAGGGTACGCAGTGTGCATATTTTGGTCGTTATGTCAGAGATCGCAGCGATTTGACACGATATTACGATAATGATGCCGATGACGGGACACTGAGAGATTTAAAATTTTTACTACTGGAGGGTGTGCGGGACCTAAAGGGGCCGCCGCTGTAGTTTCGACAAGCAAAAATAAAGTGTGCTGCTGCTGCGCGCTGCTGGTTTTGTTGCCCAGGAAATTTTTGTTGTCAAGCTTCTTTGCTTTGTAAGGAGTGATCGCCAGCGAAAAAAAAAAAAAAATCGCACGAAATCAGAGCAAGGAGAAAAGCAAATACGAAGCGACGGGGCTCTTCTCAAGCAGGGAAAAAGGAGCCTTTTCTCTCTCTATTTCCAGGCTCTCACGCCGCCTCTCAGGCGTATTTCCTCCTTGGATTCTGCTCTATTGAGGGTATTTCTACGTCCTAGCTCTACTTTTGAGTTTAGCCTGGTAGTGGTAAAAGCTGCCTCATTTGTGGGGTACATCGAGGACCCGAGGTAAATTGAGTGCAAGCCTCAACGGTTGCTGCGCCCGCAAGGCTACTAATAACAGTTCGAGGCGGTCGCGTGACTCCTACCGAGAATTTCTAGGGCAAGAAGACAGTGACTAACGTTCAATGCGTGAGTCCATAGATCGGCAAGGTATTGGAGTTAATATGGTTCTATGATCGCACTGTGCATGCATGCGGTGCAAAGCGGGCCCGTCCCAGTGGGATCGGCACAGATACGACCCTGATTGAGCGAATTCTCAGATAACGTCCTGTGGTTGGCTAATGAAGCTTGAAGCATGGTCAATTCGGGGCAGATTTTTGACTTCCAGTAAGATAGTATAGTTCTTTAATAGTATAATGACAAGGATAGAGTTTCTGTTATGAGAACTGTTAGATTGTCTATAGCCGAGAGATAAAGAAGCCCTTATGCGGCCGATAGCTTCTTTGAGGTAGCTGGAACTGCCTGAGTGAAAGCGCGTATTGCCAAGCGAGATACCGCTCTGGCAGACTCTTCTTGAGAGGGGTCATAATGAGGCTGAGGTTGCACTTGACTCATGCCAAGCGCGTGAGCCTCTGAACTCTAACCTAGGTACTGTTGTTCACATATCCCCACCAGCTTTGCTTGGTTGCACTCGTGAGTTCTGAAGTCTTGTTGAATTAAGGCATGTAACCACCAGGACCACCAGGACCACCAGGGGTGGAGAAAAATAGAGTAAGCGGATCTGACCCCTGGCTGCTTGTTTCAAAAATGTTATTAGCATGTTGGTGGTTGCCTAGTGACCAGAGCCGAAGTTCGAACGGCTCCAATTTTTTCCAAGATCATCACGATCAGGTGTGATCTGTTGAAAATATTTTCTTCTAGTCTCTTAGCTAAGGTTTGGTAAAAGTTTAATGCTAGTAATTTGCGGGGAGTACGTATTTGCAGCAGGCTGGCATGCCCGCCGGGAGATTTTTTTAACAAATTAGCGCTTGAAGCTCGGCAGACATAACCACTCGGCCGAGCTAAAATGGCCCTTAGCAGCCCACTTCGTGCGTTGCAACCTTGCAAGATTTCAGTAAAAATAAAATTACGACGCTTTGATCCGAAGAGTTTCTCGAGGAGCAAAAATTGAATGCTCGGCTCCTGCACGATCTTTAAGTCAATGTACTAGGACGGACCTAATGTCATTTATGCAGTGTGTGCACTGGTCAGTGGCCATGATCATGGCCAACTATGCAGGATCTACCAAGAAGCCGGATATATGTTCGACGTGCAGGACAATAAACGTTGGCTCACAGTATTTACTGAGTTTGATTCAGACTCGGCGGCACGTGCACAACCTCGCTTAGTGCCGTCACTGAACAAAATGGCAGGCTGGAAATTCTCAAATTTTGGATCTGACAATTTTAAATCTCGCCCACAACGGTGAGTCGAGGTGCGGGGATGTTTTTTGGACCTGATCCTAAACTGGCTGGTCTGTACATGAAAATTTTCTCATTCCAATGTCATAACCGTTACGTTTACTGCAGCGTCCGCTCGAGAGTGTTTGCCGAGGTGCTGTAAACTTACCTTTGAGTATGCTGCGAGCCCTCTTACGTGCAGGATGCAGGCTGGTCTGGCGCTTTTTTCCTTTTTTTTCTTCGGCCCGTGAAAAACCGGCTACATAGTGTTATACCCAGGATTTGCGGTTATAGAAACCGAAACCCGAGGAAGCCACGTAACACCGTTCTGGCAGAACAGCTGGTAGCCCACCATCCCCCATCTACCCAGGCAAACTTCGCTGCACTGCTTGTTCAATCATGAGAGCTCTACTCTAGGCTGATAATGGCAGTGCTTGAGAGATAGAGCAAGATACGGGTGAGTGAATTTTCCTCTCATCGATAGCGGCTAAATCTGAGCGAGATTTACAGCGGTTTGACTTTGGAGCCTAGCCCACCTTATTGGTCATTTAAGGGAGGGTATCAGCTAAGGGCGCTCAGCTCAGTTATAACAACGTTTATGGCCCATGATGTAGTGGTTACTGGTTTGAGCCCAAGCCTTGAGGGACCTGGCCCACCAGAGCCACAAATCGTTCAGTCTACGACTCTATATATATGCTAGGTCCTCGATCAGCTGAGTCCTTTTTCATTCAAGGAGGATCTCTAGTACTGATCACGCAAAAACGCGAATCAATTGGCAGACAGTGCCCGGCCTGCATGTGCTTGTTCTCTGTTGAATTTTCATACATGTGTACACCCTTTAGACATGAATCAAAACAAACTTTGAGTGATTGAGTAACTCCAGATACTTATTGTAAGGCTCACAACTCATTTGCATTTCTGGCGGCATGAACACCTCGTTGACACACTAAATAACTCAAAGAGACGCGGGATCGATGGTTGCAGGATGTCCAATTGAGCCACGATCTGGTGAGAAAGCTGGCACTACTGAAGCATCTACTTCGGAGCGCGCCACTAAATGCGAGGGATCATTTGCGCCTCGGGGTATTCCAACAAGGCTCGTAATCAAGCCTTATCGCCTCTTACCACAAAGAAGAGGCAGAGCCAGTGGCAAACGAGACGGACCCCAACGAAACCGAGACTCTGAGCCGTACACAGCGTCGTCACCCCGCGCTGCTCCCTCGGTGCAAAATTCAGAGAATGTGGCTCGTCCCCATGCAAATCCCTTGACTACAGAGCCCAAAAAGGGGTGCTTGTTGCAAAACCGCCCGTCTCCTCAGCAGATGGAAACAGGCCCGCATTGAGGAGACTATTACCACGACAGGGACTAACGCAGTCAATTCCCTCAATACCAGAGGTTGGCACACCTTCGAAATCAACAGACGCTAATACTAAGAAGTACGAATTTATCATGTGGAAGCCCGAAAATAAACAGGTCAAGAGGCATCGGGGCAAGTCTAAACGGGACAAAACGATGAAGTTTGAAGTTCACACCCCGAACGGCACGTTCACAACCTGGTAGCTTGACTCATCATTTGCGCTATTCATACCTCAACATCTCCTATTTTTACCTGATAAGGATATCTCACGCTTAATAGGTTAGGATTGCCCTATCGAGACAGGCTTGCTACCGTCTCGGGCGATTGCGTTCAGGGCGGACGTATCATAGTCCCTTGTTCAGGCTTCCTTTCTGTCCCTCGGTCTTCTCTGAAGCACTGAGATCCTCAGCGGCTTGGCAATAGCACGCTTCCCCCATAAGGCGGCAACCATGACAGAGCCTGGTCGCCTTGCAGTTGTGACACGCTGATTGGCACGTTGTGGAATTGATGAGTTTCAACTACGCTCTATCTTCAACGCAATACAATGACCTCGTCTGATTATGCTGGTCACGCACCTGCAGTGTGAATAGCATCGAGATAAATAAAATAGATAGGTAAAATGAGCATTGAGCTCCATTGTGGTGACGATACTTGATTTAATGCAGATATTCATCATAGACATACGTCATCACGGGGACTTATGACAGTCATGCTGTCTTGGAAAAGAAAACTTGGGATCCGTGTAGTTTTAGACCGGGCTCAGATCTCGGCTATCGAACGCGCACAGACCCTCAATGTCACCGAGCCGCGCTGATCATCGGGCCGATCGCGATCGATAGATCAATCCAGCGTAACTATTGAGTAAGTACGCTTGGCCCACGTGCCAGGCTAGCACTGTGGAGCCGACCGAGTTTCCTGAGGAGCGGAAGCTAGCTATTCCAAGAACCTTACTTGGAGTTGCCGAAAACCTCCTCCGTAGGGACATTCGCTATTTCCAAAATACGGCTCAAGTGTTGTTTCCATGATACGCTCCAGGTATCAGGCACGGCGGTGCCTTTGACATGCTTGAAAATGATCCAGAAATTGAAACTGAGTAGCTTCAGAAGATTACGCCTGAGAGTATCTTGAGGTTGTTCTTGAAGCTTGAAAGCATCAGGGCTACGAGCCTTGATCTTTTCAAACATCATAGTCCTCCATTTTTCCAAGAGAGCGGGGCCGGTACCGTCGGGATCATTGACCTGCCACAAAGTGTTCCCTGGCTCCCATTCATCACATGCAAAGAACCCAGCAAGTTCCCAATCCAAAACAGCAGTGACTCTTCCAATGCGCTGATCATAGAGTATGTTACCAAAATGAAGGTCTCGATGGGTGAAATGTAATGGTACTTTTGCATACAAAGACTCGAAATCGTCGCTGCGCATGAGTGACTCGAGGCGTTCCAGGGCCGGTAGCTTAGCGTGCTTCAAGTCTCCACATGCCTTGTGCGTCTTCAAAACATGAATATCACGAAGCAACTTTTTATGCGCTAGCGAGTACTCACTCTTTTCAACGGTGCAGATATTGAGCGTATCAAATCGTTCATTGGGGTAATCTTTCCAGTATTCTTGGATTGTTTCAACATCATAGCCGGCGTAGAGCAAGCGGGGCCCAGGTTTCAAATCTTCACTGCCGAATGAGCTGGGCACGATGCCCGTGGGTGATGTACCTCTGAGACCAGTGAGCGTTAAGTAAATGGTAACAACCTCGTCTATAATACTCTCAATCTGGTCATCTGTCAAATTCATCCAAATTGAAGAGAGCGCTTCGCCAGGCATAGACTCTAGGCAGATGTACTCAGGATCGGATTCATTGTTCCAGAACAGACATTCCGGGACAGGGATATTTGTATGCTGTTTTATATATTTCAAAGCACCCGCCTCGTTGATCGTCTTGATATGCGGGTACAGAGGACGGCCAATCTTCAAGAAACACTTCCCATCTTTCAATTTGTCCGAATACGCAACTATAAGATGACTCCATTGGCCATCATGCTTAGGCCGCTCAATGCGCGTGGGCACAAAACCTAGCTCCTTTTGAAATAGCTGCCTAATGGAGTCTTCATCTCCAATGTCCAATTCCATGATCTAGTCAATTGTGAAGCTCAGGTTTACAGGATGCTGCTGCCCGGGCCATTTTGAAGGAGGCTCGGCATATATATATAATAGAGCCGCACCATTTGGCTGATCGATGATCGGCGCGCCGATCTCAGCTGTAACACGCGTGTTAGCTCCGTGATCTTGGACTATTGCCTGCCCAGGCCCGAGGAAGTTCAACCTGTTGACTCCAATAATCAAACTTCGGAAGGTTTACATATGTGTGAGAAACGAGGTGATCTTATCTATATGATGGTATAGTTCTATGACATTTGATACCTTCCAATTTGCCCAAAATCAGTTCAGTGTTCAAGGTCACCCGGTGATGCGCACAGAGCTGTTGGGAAGTACCCAGATCACGTCCAAAGCACGCTCTTCGTACTTAGGGCTGTCAGCACCGACAACCACTGCTCATCAAAATTCATGTCCCAGGCTTTCAGCAGGTTAGGGGCCATCATCAGGAGGCTCCACCAGTCTCACTGGCGTGCTGACAAGACCTTTCGAACCCCTAACACAAACGTGCTTCGCTTTCTAGAAGTCCTAATAAAATGGCTTGGCTAGAAAAATAGGCTGGGATCTAAGACACAGGCTGCCCAGCCCAGCGCAGGGGCCCACGCCTAGGACGAGAGATAGAGTTGACCCCGACATCGTTCCCAGCCGCTTCCCCACTATGGCTCGGCACAGGCTCTCATAAAATTGCCAAGCCATGCGAATATTCTACTGCCTGACCGTAGTCCACAACATGATGGTACTCTTCACTAGGACACGAAATAGCAATTTGGTGCTCAGCGAATGTGGCAGCAATACACTCTATGCCCATCCTCTCCATAGAAAAATGGTCGGGGATCGTGTACCACAAGTCCAACACCCGCCGAAGATAAGAGTGGACCAATTCACCCACCACTGGTTTGCTGTGAATAAAAGCCTTGAAAGCAGCCGTATGAGCAAGCATTGCACGCCTAGCTGGCAGATTAACTTCAACGAAGTGGTACCAGTCAGCACGACCAGATTCTTTCAGCGACGTCAACTGATTAGATAGCGAGAGGTCCAGGTATGGCTGCAAACCCGTAAGCCAAAAAATGATAAGGCGCACCTCGAAGGAGCAAAACACACTAGATGCTGTTCAAGGTGTGGTGAATCTCGAAGTAAGGCATGTCCTTGAAAGAGAACTGGGGCACACTCGTAGAGAAAGCGAAACGGAGCTGCGCTATCCACAAACGATATCTTTGCTAGACATTCTCCTTCGCTCCATATGAACGACTTCAAGCGATCCGGCTTCGAGCCCTCATGGAGCACATCTGGAAACTGGGGATCTCGCCTCGTGCGAGTACTGTTCATAATCGCGCGTGCTCTCCAGTCTTGCGTTTTCAAGCTCCACTCAAAGCAGCTTCATTGCCTCCTCGAGGTACGTCCGGTTGGCCCATTCATCACCCGCTCTATCTCGATCGGCAGGAGAGGAGAGGTTATCATCATCTGAAGCTTCCGTCTGGTCGCTCTCGTATTCGACAGCAGGATGGCGCTGCTGTGGATTTGATGGAGTGCTCAGCATCATATGTAATGCCGTTGCCATCAGTGTAGGGCGCTCCCATATTGGGCAGACTCTTCGGAGTGTCCAGCCAGAGGCATTGTTCTCTGTACTTTGATGCCGTATGCGGATATTTGCACCGTCAAAGAAGTTCTTATCATAGACTGAGACTATATCGACTGCGGGGCCTTTTGCATCTGATGTAGCTAGCTCCCAGAGCTCACTAAGCGGTGAGTTAGATCAATTCAAAGTCCGATCATCCCACCCAAATTACGTCATCGGCACGTCGATAGGGCTTTGCGTTGCCGATCGGTTGTTGGCGGCGGCAGGCCGGGGTACAAGTCAGAGGCCGCTATAGGACCCAGCGCCGGTTGAGAGGTCTCAGAGCAGCCTCTGCTGGAATGTCCCAAAAGCACTGTGAAGGGCACGAATTCTCCACATTCCTCGGAGCTGAGCTCGGAGAAGCCCGTGTAGGATATAAAGAAACTAGAGGATCTGCGTAGCCCAATTTTGTGAGTTTGGGCCACCAATTTCGTCAGGAGATTTTTTTTCAGCTGCTACAAATCATTATATAGCAAGGTGCAGGTGCAGGCGCACCTCATCACTCGGGATGCATGAATATTTTACACGCTCACGCAGGATATGTAAACACGAACGCGACACGTCACACCCACGCGACTGCGGCACGCGACCGGCGACGCCACCCACAACTTGCCGCCAAAACATAAACATCACGCAACGGAACACTAAAGCCGACGCGAACGCGACACGAAATTACAAAGATTAGCAATCAAAAAAAGTCATCCGACGCGCCTTCAGCTGCTGATAGCCAGTTGGTTTCCAGCTGCTGAGTGGACTATAAAAGAGCCTGCTTCCTCGCTCTTGAGCTCATCAGAATCATCTACAACCAACATGACAGTGACTATTCCTGAGTTTTTGCAGCGCGCCCTCGGTAAGGGCTCGGCCCCAGCTAACACCAACTTGGTAGATGAATACCTGGCCAAGGCTTCTTGGAAAGGTGCTGAGAATGCTAATTCCACTTACTCTCTCCAGGGCTTGATGCAGTATATCTCCGGAAACATCGTGTCAGAGTACTGGCTCAGCTCCATCTACAGCGAGGAGGTGCGTCGCTTTTCTGAGGAAAACCGCTTCCATATCCATGACTTGAGCTTCTTGAGTGCATATTGCGCTGGCTGGAGCATTGAGGACTTGCTACTTCAAGGGTTTGGCGGCGTTGAAAACAAGATCCAATGCCGCCCGCCTGCTCATTTCAACACTGCTCTCAACCAGACAGTCAACTTCCTCTTTACTCTCCAGGGAGAGCTTGCTGGTGCTCAGGCCCTGTCCAGCTTTGATACATACCTTGCACCTTTCATCAGACATGACAAGCTGAACTACGAGGACGTATTCAAGTACGTCCAAAGTTTTGTCTATTCTCTCAACGTTCCTACTCGTAGCGGCTTCCAGGCACCGTTCACCAACATCTCGCTGGACCTCATTTGCCCCAAGACCCTGGAGGGCCAGCCAGTCATCATTGGAGGAAATCGGCATTCCTCTTGGGTATACAGCGACTTTCAAGAGGAGATGGACATCTTCAACCGGGCCTTTAGCGCAGTCATGGTACAAGGAGATGGGAACGGGAGCATCTTTTCCTTCCCCATCCCTACCTACAACTTGTATGAGGGGTTTGACTGGGAGGCGCCTCGTCATGATGCGATCTGGGAGATGACTGCCAAGTATGGTGTGCCTTACTTTGCCAACTTTATGAACAGCGACCTGAACCCTGAAGATTTCCGCTCAATGTGCTGCAGGCTTCGTTTAGATGTCAGCAAGTTGCATAGCCGACAGGGCGGTCTCTTTAGTTCTGTTCCCTTGACTGGATCGCTCGGCGTCGTTACTTTGAACTTGCCCAATATTGCAATGAGATCAGGCGGCTCCAAGGAGGCTTTCTTTGAGAAACTGACTGATACGCTGAGAGTTGCCAAGGACTCATTAGAGATCAAGCGAAAAGTGATCGATAGTCATGAACAGCTGTATCCCTATGCTTCTCATTACTTGAGATCAATCAAAGAACGGACCGGCTCTTGCTGGACCAACCACTTCAGCACAATCGGGATAAATGGCATGAATGAAGCACTGAAGGTGCTTTTCAACAAGGGCATCGCTGAAGACAAGTCGTTTGCTATGGAAGTTCTTGAGTTTATCAAGGAAATACTCCAAGACTTTCAGATTGAGACTGGTAACCTCTACAACCTGGAGGCTACACCTGCCGAAAGTACTAGCTACAAACTTGCACAGAAGGACAAGGAGCTGTTCTCGGAGGTTGACATCCCCAGCTTTTATACCAACTCAACTGCTCTTCCAGTTGACACCACTGATGACTTGTTCGCGGCTCTCGACCACCAAGAGGATCTGCAGTGCTCCTACACCGGCGGCACTGTCTTTCATGCCTTTCTCGGAGAGCGTCTTTCTGATGGCAAGCAGGCGCGGGACCTTATTCGCCTAATCTCAACCAGCTACCGCATTCCATACATCTCGCTGACCCCAACCTTCAGCATCTGTAAGGATCACGGGTACATTGATGGTGAAGTCTTTGTTTGTTCGCAGTGCGATGAGCCAACTTTGGTATATTCGAGAATTGTCGGATACTTCCGTCCTACCAGAGACTGGAACGCGGGAAAGAAGAAGGAGTTTGTAAAGAGAAAGTACTATAAATAGTTGAGATAGATTGACATAACGTTAAACGAAGTACTAGGGACCTTGTTGTTTGCCGTCTTAAACAGATCGACGCTCCAGTTTAAATCTGAGACCCCGACTCCCGCGTCGATTCTGATCCATTCCAATTTTTCTTAAGCTTAGGTTCAGTAAGCGGGACCTCATAGACTCCATGGAGATCCAGTTCCGTGGGGGAACACTGCATCTATGATAGATGCCTTGCAAAAATTGCGCAATGCTATTTTGGTGATGGTCATCACGCATCAACCTTTTAGTATGGCGTCATCGGGCCATCAAGGCATCGCTGGAACGCGACTTTCACAAAATGCTCAGTATATATAAAGGAGGGGCCATGGCCAAGCTGGGTAGCGGTTCAACAGACACAAGAATAGAAAATGGTCACTGACAGTCCTCAGCGTCCGAACTTCCTGGTGATAGTCGCGGACGATCTGGGGTGGTCCGACACTACCCCGTTTGGCTCTGAGATCAAAACACCCAACATCCAGAGGCTGGCGGATGAAGGTCTGATCTTTACAGACTTCCACACCGCCTCAGCATGCTCACCCACAAGGTCAATGCTGTTGAGTGGAACTGACAACCACATTGCAGGGCTGGGCCAAATGGCGGAGACTGCTGGCAGATTTCCAGAGTATTTTGAGGGTAAACCGGGGTATGAAGGCTACCTAAACGACAAGGTCGCTGCCCTTCCGGAGATCCTGTCGGACAATGGGTACAGGACAGTCATGTCAGGCAAATGGCACCTAGGCTTGACTAAGGAAAGGTTTCCACATGCTCGAGGCTTCCAGAAATCATTTGCACTCTTGCCAGGTGCTGGTAATCACTATGGGTATGAGCCGACCGATGGAGCAGGAAACTCTGTGATCCCGTTTTTGCCTCCCCTTTATGCTATGGATGGCGAGTTTCTGGACCATACAACATTGAAAGACTTCTATTCTTCGGAGTACTTTGCCAACCAGCTGATTGAGTTCTTGGACTCGGGTGAAGACGAGAACAAACCATTTTTTGCTTACCTCCCCTTCACCGCTCCTCATTGGCCGTTACAAGCTCCTAGAGAGGTAATTGATAGCTATAAGGGCCAGTATGACGAGGGCCCTTCAGTTCTTAGAGAAAAAAGGTTACAGAAACAAAAGGATCTTGATCTTGTTAGCAGCCATGACACTGTTTCGCCCGTCATTGCTGATGAGCCTGACTGGGATGAACTCAGTGACGAGGAGCGCGCAAAGTCTGCAAGGTCAATGGAGGTCTATGCTGCCATGGTAGAAGTGATGGATCGGAGCATTGGCAAAGCAATTGATCATTTGGAGAGAACGGGACAGCTCGACAACACCTTTGTGCTGTTCATGTCTGACAATGGAGCGGAGGGCTCGATTCTAGAGGCTATTCCAATTTTGTCGTCTAATCCTCCAGTCAAATACTTCAACAATTCGATTGAAAACATGGGCAACAAGGATTCGTTTATCTGGTACGGCCCCAGATGGGCGCAGGCTGCCACCGCTCCCTCGAAGCTTTCCAAGGCGTATATCTCAGAGGGGGGTATCAGGTGCCCAGCTGTAGTCAGGTTTCCGAAACTTGTCAAGGAGAAACGGGTCTCCAGAGAGTTTAGTACTGTGATGGACGTTCTTCCCACCTTTCTAGAGCTGGCTGGTATCAAACCAGTTGGGACCGAATTTCATGGCCGACAAGTGGCCACCCCTAGGGGTGTGTCATGGGTCAACCATTTGAGATTCTCCAGTAATATTTACGGGAACACTAGCTTCAATGGATGGGAGCTTTTCAGTCAAAGAGCAGTCAGAAGAGGTCAATGGAAGGCAGTCTATATACCCAAAGCCAGTGGACCCACTCAGTGGGAACTGTATGACTTGAGTCATGATAAGGGAGAGACCGAGGATCTTGCGGAAAAAAGGCCCGATTTACTGAGTGATCTTATTCAGGATTGGGTTCAGTACGAGGCCGAGACAGGCGTGGTGGTTCCGCCAGATGATGTAGGATACAGCATGCGACTGTTCGGGGGTAAACCCCAAAAGTAGACAACTTCTTTTATAGAGTGCTAGGAAGTAAAGAAGGGCCATATTCTGTTGAGACTGCTGCGACAGGATGCCTGAGTCTGTGATGGCAGAACCGGAGCACCTCTTAAAGTCAGGTGGGCGTGTCGCCGCGATTATAGTTGAAAATGACCATGAGGTACGATTAGCCGCGATTAGCCGATTTCTAACTGAGAAAAAGTTCGTCGGCGATCAATTTAAGGTCGGAGCTTAAACGATAACGCACAAAGTTTGTCCGCGGCTAGATTGAGATGGAAATTTTCTGACTAGAGGCACAGTGAGCTGTCCTCAAAACAAACCCCGGCCGAGTTTTTTTTTTCTGCCTGCAGATCAAGTGATATACAGTCAGGACTACTGATGGCAGCCGTGGTTTAGTTGGCATCTCCTCGTTTCGCCGACACGGGTGCATTTGTTGGATGGACAAGACTTTTCAAGCAAAAGGGGAAAATTTTGAATCGGCGACATCGCTCTTGAATAATTTGGCGAATCTTAAGATATGCAGGCAGCAGGCAACTTTTTACACTCAGCACAGGCATCCAGAGTGCTTAGCCACCACGAAAGCCCTAAGCTCGGCGGTGAAACTCAAAAGAAGTCGACATGAGGTGGGTCACGTGCTCCCACGCCATTTATGCGGACATGCATGTTCATCCGCATTCCACCCGCCCCGTCTGCAGTAAGTGAACGTCCTGCTCACATGCCTCAAAAGAGTCTTGGCATGAGCTGATCATCATAAGCACCGCGTTGGATGACTCGCGCGAACATTTGTACCAGATTTTGCGGGATGGCGTAATTCTGGCCATTCTCGGCTCCCTTGAGCCATGTCCCGAGAGTCTTTTCTTACTTAAGGAGAAGATGAAGACCCTGAACGCTGCTCAAGCAGGCAAGAATGACGAAGGATACATCTGTAGTAAATGAGGAACTCCCCACAGCTTCAACTACGGGCGTGGATGAGGCTTTCCACCTTGGAGAAGAGACAAAGAATCTTGAGCTCACCAAGGAGATCTCAGACCGAATTCTTTGGAAAGTCGACCTGTACATTCAGCCTGTAATTTGGGCTTTGTACGCGCTCCAGTATATGGACAAAGTCACAAACTCATATGCAGGCGTGATGGGGATCCAGAAGGATCTTGGTCTGAAGAATAACGAATTTTCCTGGCTGGGATCTGCATTCTATCTCGGTTACCTTTTCGCGGAGTTCCCGTTTGCTCAACTTTTGCAAAGACTGCCTCTGATAAAGGTGCTGTCTTCTGCTGTGGTGATCTGGGGAATCATCTTGACCTGTCACGCGGCTGCAAGTAACGCGGGCGGAATAATTGCAGCCAGAACCCTTCTCGGAATATTTGAGTCTGCAGTTACTCCCGGATTTGTTGTGTTGACCTCGCAATGGTATCGTAAAGAGGAACAGTTTGCCAGAATTGCCTATTGGTTCAGTTGCAACGGAGCTGGGAACCTGATTGGCGGTGCTATCGCGTACGGGCTGGCCAAGCATGCTAGCAGTTACGCTATCGAGGCGTGGAGGATTCTATTTCTTATAACCGGATTGATCACCATACTTTTCGGTGTCATAATTTTTTTCTACATCCCTAGCAAGCCTTCTGAGGCATGGTTCCTGACCGTGGAAGAAAGAAAATATGCCGTTGAACGTATAAGGTCTAATCAACAAGGGTTTGGCTCCAAGAAGTTCAAGTTCTACCAATTTGTTGAGGCTTTCAGGGACATCAGGACGTGGCTGTACATCTTATGGGGGCTGACGGCACAGATTCCAAATGGTGGGCTAGGAAGTTTTGGGAGCATTCTTCTTCACGAAACTCTTGGATACGACGCAGTACATTCACTGCTGATGGGCCTTCCTCAGGGTGCTGTGCAAGTGGGCACAGGCATATTGACAGGGTTTATTGTAGCCAGAACCCATCGGAGAGTCCTCGTAGGGACGGCTTGTTGCTCCATAACCTTGATTGGGCTGTGCATGCTGGCATGGGCGCCAAGTACACACGCAAAACTTGGAGGGTACTACATTACTCCCTTTTACGCTATCGGAATGGTCACTATTCTGTCGCTGATATCATCCGACTCGGCAGGCCACACGAAGAAGCTTACTGTATCAGCAGCCTACTTGGTAGCTTACTGCGTTGGTAACCTTATTGGACCACAGACATTCCGAGCTAAAGACGCTCCGACCTATACCCCTGCTAGGATTACAATGGCCTCTATGGCCGCTGTGGCTACAGTAGTTCTGGCGTCGTTGCTGCTCTTGAACTTCCTGGAAAACAAGAAACGAGATAAATTGCAAGCTGGCAGGAAGGACCTCCGCCAGGACATTGAATTTCTGGATTTGACCGACTTCGAAAACGAGAATTTTAGATATTCTTTATAGTATATAGTTTACAGTTGATTCTGTTTTGTTAGTGTCTCCTGAACGAGAAATATTCATACAAATCCTTAAGAAAACTCTTTGATGACACTGCGAGGCTCAGAGTAAACTCCCAATGGGTGGTAGTCGTAGTTGTAGCCGAAATATCGCGGGCCACCAATCTCCAGCCCTCGCTTAGTGGCCCAGATAGGATTAGCAGCAATTCCAAGGACGGTGACACGCAGACCGTATCTAAACTCTGGCACACCAAGGGCTTCGCCACTCTGAGTATCCAGTACACTGATCAAATCAGGCACAGTTGCCAGAATGCGGCTCTGGCCATCATCGCCAATATGCTCTGCTAAAATGTTCTCGTTCTTGAAGGGGATCTTGAGAGTACCTCCGGTTGCGATGCATGGCGAAAGGTCAGAGGAGCTGTCATCATCTAGCTCGCTATTATCAAGCTCCTTGACCAAGATATGGCCGTAAGTATGTCCCTTGAAGATACGGCGCTCGACATGCACAATTTTGCCAGCAAATAGTTTGCATGCTGATTTCGACCCGCCAATCTCCTCCATGATTCTATCAGCGGCAACACTAGTATTGCCCTCTTGTTGACACTTGAACACAGCGCGTCCAATCCTCCAAGCCAATGAGTAGGTATTCTTGATGGCGCACTTCTTAGCCCAGTATGAGCTGGTAGGATTAGCGGCAAACCCTACTCGAGATCCCATCTCGGAGCATGCTGCCCTCAACGTAACATCGACCATCCTGTCGTTAGATGAATGCTCACAGATCAACGAGATGCCATCGCCATTAGAGATCAAGGCTGGGGTCAGATGCCCCTCCTCGTATACACTGATCGAAGTCTGGAAATAAGTGGGGTATGCACGACCCATCCAGTCGGCATCAATGATAGGCTTGTCAAAATTGACCGAGCTTCCAATGATCAAAGGTTGCAGCCCGTTTTCTCCACCAATCTCGAGCCCCATGAAGTAGCCGAACTTCTTGATATCTAAGTGCTTGATCATGAGGTTCATGGCATCCACCACCTCATTACCAGTCAGACGCTCGTGGGACACCTGTGGAGAGCCCATGTATCCACCCCATAGCAGCGTATCGTCTTCAGGAACAGACTCCATGTCAGAGATCCGGATAACTCCACCACACCGGATCATATCTTTGAGGTACACAGAGTCGGCATAGGGAGATCCCCCACCGGCGCAACCAAGAATGTAACAACCGATCGAAATCCAGTGAATGTCGATAGGGGATAGATGCCATTCCTTGTCGACAATCTTGGGATAATAGGAGGCAATGTCAAAGGCTCGATTTGTCACATCGTCACGATCAGGAGTAGGTGGACGTATCTTCGAGAGCTTCTTCGCTGAGCCCACGTCAACTCCATTCAGATCCAAGTCATCATCCCCCTCGTCGACAACAGCTTCAGAGGATGTGTCAAGCTCTCCAACTGCCTTGACTATAATCCTCACCTTGTTGTTAACGTACTGGAGAGGGATGGCGTCAACGTCAACAATCTCAACGGTAGACATGCTGGCACCATTCTCCACAGCGATCTTGATAGCTCGCTCCTTGGCTGCCTCAACCGCTGCTTGCATAGTCTTGTCCCCAATATCCTCGACCGTATCCAAAACACCACCAACTTTCGCAATTGCCGCGCCGACAGCGTTGGCGACATCATGGTATGGCGGAGTGATGACCTTGCTGGCGCCGTCAACTTTGTCGCCCACAATGATTGAGCCTCCTCCCACCAGAACTAATGGGATAGGGTTCGCAGATGTTTTGACAAGATCCACCACATGTTTCATCATTTTACTGATGCTCTCAACAGTTTGTGTTACAACTGAGGAGAGGACCTCGACGTCCTTGGCATGAGTGCCCACGTCTTTGATATGCTTCTGCTTGACGATCACATCTGTGGTGGTGAGCACTGTACCACCAAAGACCCTGGACTCGCGGGTCAGCTCGCAGCCGACTGAGTCAGGCCCCACACTGAATGCCTTGTCTCCATCTGCACCGTGAATCTTGGAGCCACCACCGAGCCCAATACTCTCAACATGTGGCATGGAATAATTCATCCTAACCCCAGCCACATTCACAAAAGCGGCGCTCTGTCTGGGATAACCCGATGGGAGCAAGATCCCGACATCAGTAGTGGTACCTCCAACATCAGCCACGATAACACTAGTAGCCTCATCAACAAGATCGGCTGCGGCCAGAAAAGCTGCCCCCCGCATTGAGTTGGTGGGACCGGAGTTGAAAGTCTTGATGGGCGCACGGCACACTGCAGCAGTGCTGGCAATTGTACCGTCATTCTGGGTCAAGAACAAGCTGCATTGGAGATCTAAGCTCTTCATGGCTGCCTTAAAGCTGCGCACCGACCTTCTTGCGAAGTTCATGATGGAAGCATTTAAGATCGATGCATTCTCCCGCTCAATAACGCCAATGTTGGCAATGTCCCGCGAGCAGACAATGTTCACGTGAAGGTCGCTGAGCTCCCTAGATATGATCTCCCTCGCTCTGTATTCCTGGTTGAATTGTTCGTCTAGTGGTGAGAAGATACCAACCAGCACGACGTTTTTGATCCCGCTATCCCTAATTATCTGGCACTGCTCGATGATCTCTTCCTCGTTGATATCATTGATTTCTGAGCCATCAATCTGGAGCCCGCCCTTGAGAAAAGCAGAATGGCCGTAAATCAGCTCTTTCAGCTCGTAAGGGAAGTCGCAGAACGGCGGATTGGTCCTGGTGTAATGACTGCACAAACGCAGGACAGCCACTTTCTCGAGCTTTGAAGCATCTCGCTCGACAATGGCGTTCAGGAAATGGGTTGTACCAATGGACAAAGATTTGATCTGATCCTTGGGAATCGTGGACAGGTCCAATGTTGCCTTCACCGCATTGTAGATTCCCTCGGTAGCATCTGGAGCAGTTGTCGCAGCCTTTGATGTGGCTAAGATCCCTCGGTTCGGCTTATCAAAGGCATCCACGTCCACCAATACGCAATCCGTGTTGGTACCGCCAACGTCGACACCAAGCCTCAAAGTCCCAAAAGATGACATGGTCATGATTCCCAATGTTCAGATTTATGTAGACGAATGAGACGGTAACAGATGTAGGTAGCAGGAAAGTTGACCCTATAAGTAATCACTCCAAAGAACTCAGGCTATCAGCCAGATCCAGGACAAGGTCACTGCCTCACTTGGCTGCGACTTTCTGGCATCGAACGGATAGCATTCAAATGCCGGAATAAAGCGAGTTTCGGCCGTGTCGATAAGTCTTGGATGGGAAGCGACGTTTCGAATACACATGACCTTCTAAAATAGGTAATCTGCAGATCTTTAATCTTCGGTGTAATCTCTGAGCTAATCTCCAGTTCGCTACTTCGTCGTGAATTTAAGCTGGCATCAGCCGTTGATCTCAGCCATGCCCTAGTGGCAAGCGGTACGTCGTCGATTGCCTTTACCAAGTTATTACGCTGAGATTAAAGACGAAGGTCGTTAGGACTGGGCTGGAGGTAGCTATCGAGTTGACCTTGGTGGGGTTCCGCCAAATCTAAAGCCAGGGGTTTGATAGCAAGTTTGTTAAGAGATTAAGGGCTTCTATCGTGGACAGGGCCAACAACCGAGTCAGCTGCTGAAATCTCGCTTCGGTTGTCCGGAAGAGGAAAGTGCTTAAATGTTGGATAAAACAAGTTCCAAAGGTTGAAAGCTCTGAGAGATCTGATGCAATGCGGTCCGTGCGGAGGATTCGCAGCGGTCTCAGCGACATTGCCCGAGCTGAGATACTGAGATATGCCCCTGTTACGAAAAAGGAAAGAGGTTGCCGCGCGGGATAGCTATAGAGTTCAGTAGAAGAGGGGTTGTGCGCATGTAACCATCTCAAACTCAATCTCTCGTGATAGAGCTATCGGTAGGATTGCGCCTTGGAGAGAGATCTTATAGAGTTCAAAAGCTTATCTCGCCTGAGCCATTAATGACTTCAAACTTAGTCTAATTGTTCGCGCTAAACGCCAAGCTAAAGCATCAAAGTCGCGCTAAAAGTTGCATCTTGTGCCATCCAACTGGTTAAGACTCCGGGTCGGAGGAACACCCCGGCCAGGGTCGTTGACTTGACTCCAACAAACCAGCAAGAAGGCTCGCTTACTTGTCCGAGCACTCGCGATCGTGTTACGAACAACGAGAAACTAAAATATTTGTCAACGTTGGGACAGGCTCCCAGTTCATCGCTCAAGACAAGGACTCGTGCTCGTTCGCTGGCATGAAAGTGGAAGCTACATATGGACTCTCGGGGACAGGCTGATACCGACCAATGTTATCCCGAGCTACTCGGCCGGGGTGTGTTCGATAAAGCGGGATTATCAGCACAGACTGCATGCTTTAGGCTGCTCAAATCGCCGACCGTGCACACCAAGCGGGAAGATGCTTATAAAGATGTTGTAACACAAAATAATTATCTTTAGCCAGCCAAGAATGCTTTCCCACGATCAGCTTAGCTACATTTGATAGACGGGCACTGTATTGTCCTTTTCAGGAAGGTCATGAGAACTGTTTTGACCAGGAACAACGTCCTTATCTCCTCTGAACTTCTTATCACCCCTGCTCCGCATGTGCCTGGCTAGGCATATATAAAGTTGAGCCTGCTACTCAACGCTGGGTAATCCCCAGTCCGAAAGTTTGGAAGTCCATATCTTTTGACCGAGAGTGCCGAACACAAAATGGGAGCTGGCTTTCTCCAAAAAGCAGACAGGATTCTGCGCGTCGCGGGCGCGGATGAGGACTTCAAGAAGTCCATGTGGGTATGTTTGCTCTTATTTTTCTTACTTATATCAATATGCTGACTCTCTCCTAGGTCAATGACGATGTTATTCCACTGCCTCCAAATAGGAGAACTTGGGATACAGCCACGTTCGTGTCATTCTGGGCTATCAATAACCTGGCTCTGTCCAACTGGCAAACCGGTTCTGCTCTTGTCTCCTTGGGACTCTCCGTTTGGATGGCTATGATCTCAACTATTGTCGCGCGCATAATCATTGCCTCAGTCGCGGTGTTCAATGGGTGGGTCGGCAGTAAGTGGCACATTGGCTTCCCTGTGCTCTCCAGATATATCTGGGGTATGTATGGCCACTATCTTGCGCTTGTCCAGAGAATCATGCTGTCGATCCTTTGGCTTAGTACACAAGCTTGGACTGGGGGGCTCTGTTGCTCCGTCGTACTATCGTCCATTTTTTCCTCTTATCAGCACATGGAAAACACCATGCCAGCGAGCACACACATGACCACCAGAGAGTTTGTTGGTTTTGTTGTTTATTGCGTGCTGTCGTGCTTCATCATTTACATCAAACCAGAGAACACAAGGGTGCTGTTTATTGTTTTCAACTGCATCACATTTGTCACCCTTGTGGGTATCATGATATGGGCTCTGGCCACCGCTCATGGGGGGGGCCCCCTGCTGTCCGCTGCGCCAGAGGTCTCGGGCTCTGCAGCAACTGGCTGGGCTATTGTGTCTGGCGTGACCAGTGTCATTGGTAGTATTGCCGTCGGCCTGACGAACCAGTCGGATTATAACAGATTTGCCAAAAATATTAGGGCACCGGTTGGAGGACAGATCTTCAGTATCCTGTCCTTCGGTACTGTTATCCCCTTATTTGGAATGATTACTACTTCCGCTGTGCTCAAAATCTATGGCCAGGCTATCTGGAACCCACCACTTATCGCTGCTCAATGGATGGATGCCAATTATGACAAGAAGGCTCGTGCGGGAGCGTTTTTCGCTGGTGTTGGGCTGGTCATTTGCCAGCTGACAATCAATACTGTTGATAATGTCTACTCTACTGGTATGGACCTCGCGGGGTTGGTGCCTAGGTACCTGAACATTAGAAGAGGAGGCTACATTGGTCTGATTATTGCAATTGTAATCCAGCCCTGGCAGTTACTCTCTAGTGGTGCAACTTTCATCAGCGTTATGGGGGCGTACTCTGTTTTTCTGGGGCCCATGACTGGTCTCATGATTTGTGACTTTTGGCTTATTCGAAAGGGAAAGGTTAAGCTGTCAGATCTCTTTGTTGACAACAGCTCCAGTATCTATTGGTTCAGTGGTGGATTTAACTGGCGAGCATTTGTATCATGGGTCGTGGGCTGGGCTCCGATCCTGCCTGGCTTCATCAACCATATTACCCCTAGCATAAAGGTGCCTCTCGGGTGCACGCGACTCTACGACTTGGCATATCCTTACGGGTTCGCAGTGTCTTTCCTAGTCCATTACGCACTGTCCACCATTTGGCCACCAGAAGGGTTAGGACTACAGGACGAGGCTGATGTCTTTGGCACATTTACTGACCAGGAGTGTGCCGACTATGGGTTGGTTCCTAAGGAGGAGATTGTTGACCAACTGTCACAGGAGATGGTAGATGACAAAGGACTCAGCTGAAGCTTGACTTGCTTTTGTAGAACGCGATAGATGTTTTATTATTCTAGATTTTTTTGCCCGGTTCATGTGAACTATTATGTTTTGGTGAGCCCCTCAAGCAACTGGCCAAGCTGACGGTATGCTAATATTTGACCTCTGTAAAATCAACTTGGCTCTTTTGCTAGCAATGCTTTTGATCTCCTGCTCACCAGGAAGAACCCCGTCTTTGACTAGCACCTTCCCGTCTACCATGGTCATGTCGACATCAGATCCAACTGCGCTGTAGACAAGTGAGCTGACAACATTGCGAACTGGGACATTGAAAACACTATCGAGATTGACAGCGACGAGGTCTGCCCTTTTGCCAATCTCAATACTGCCCGTCACTTTCTCTAGACCAAGAGCTTTAGCACCATTAATGGTAGCCATCTCTAGCACTGTCTCTGCAGTCATCAACGAGGCATCTTGTGCCTTGCCCCTATGTATCAGAGAGGCGAGCCTCATCTCCTGCAGCAAGTCAACACTATTGTTACAGGGTGCCCCGTCACAGCCTAGGCCCACATTGACACCCTCTTGCAGCAACTCGGGAATTGGTGCAATCCCCGAGCCGAGTTTGCAGTTGGATGCTGGATTGTGAGCAACGGTCGTTTTGGTATTCCTCAAGATATCGTAGTCTTGCTTTTGCAAGTGCACCATATGAGCCAAAACCGTCCCGGGACCCGCAATCCCTGTCCTGGAGCAGTACTCCATGGGCGTCTCACCAAAAGTCTCTTGGTAAAAAACTCCATCTGACGGGGCCTCTGCGCAGTGCATGGTAATTCTAATACGTTTTTCCTTGGCGACTGAAGCCATTTCAGTGTGATGTGCACGAATATCAGCAGAGCGCGGCGTCACAGCCCCAAACCAGATATGTACCCTTCCATCAGCGGCACCATGATACTTTTCGTGGGCCGAGACCGTAGACTCAATGGTCATGCCTTGAACTCCAGCATCTCGCGGATCTTTCTTGACAATTTCACCGTTGCGGTTCACTTGCATCGGCTTGGTCAGCTTTCCTATACATGCTCTTATACCCATTTCTTCAATCTGAATCAAAGTTAGTGCTATTCTGCCATCTTTTTTTCTTCTTTCTTACCGCTTGCACAACCCGAGGAAGGTTCGCTTGATCCATGAGCAGACTCTCGAGAAATGTAGTCGTCCCTGACTTTAACATTTCTGCGATTGACAATCTTGCTGCATGATACCCGTCCTCCTCCTCGAACGCTGCTTCTAAGGGCCAGATTCTCTCGCAAAGCCAATCTTTCAAAGCAAAGTTGTCAGCGGTGCCCCTCAACAAAGACTGCGCAAGATGCATATGTGTTGATATCAGCCCAGGGATCAAAACCTTGCCTGTGAGATCCATCACCGGCTCATTGGGGTACTTTTGCCTCAAGACCGAGCTTTTGCCCACATCTTTGATTATTTTATCCTCGACGAGCACGGCGCCCTCCAAGATTATGTCCCGCGACTCGTTCACAGTCACGACTGTGGCATTTATTAGAAGCATTGCTGATACTTTTACCGGTTTTTTACCCAGAAGCTATGCGATATTTAAACAACTGGGGTCTGAAAGCCCTGTCGGAAGCTTCCGACACTGACATATGTGCCCTTGTCGAGGGTGCTGCAGCCTTTATGCTGGTTATATGAGAATCTTGGAACTAATGGCTTGGCTCTGATAGGTGGATTAGCTTTAATCTGGATCGGGCGAGGCCGCCCGGGACGGGTTACGTTATCTTGCGTCTCTAAAGTGTGAGTCAAGACCGGAGGTTCGGCCCAACTCGATCAAGTTCTCAAGCTTAGATAACGTTTTAGCGGCGCCAACTAGTAGATCGATAAGCGTTATCTTCTACGATCCAAATTTTATCGGAACGTTCCGAGATCGGCGCATCGTCAAAGCTCAAACATAAAAAGGCTCCTGGCCCCAGGCTTCAAAGCCGTCAAAAGCCAGACCTCAAGATCTCGTATAAATTTCTGACCAGCTCAGCATGGAACGTGAAGATAACAAACAAAGCTATCCCGTAGTGGATCAAGCAAGTACTGAAGTTCCCGACGGCTTGGACCCATCAGAACAAAGCGAGACTGAGATTCTACCTTACACGGGGCTCAGATCCATCTACAGCTCTTGGAAATACACCTTCACCACGAGAGAGGGCTGGATTGGAGACTATGACTACCGGTTCCTTTTCACACCTGATATCTGGCCTCTAAATAGACGCTACAAAGAATACCAGCAGCCTCACTTTGGTGTGGATGACCCTATCCCCATTCTTCTCTGCATCATCCTTGGGTTGCAGCATGCGTTGACGCTGTGCGCCTCTATTGTTGCAGTGCCAATCCTCACGGGAGAGGCTTACAATTTCAATTCGCAGCAAAGCCAGCATCTGATCAGTTGTGTTCTGATAACAGCTGGTATTGCGACTTTTGCCCAAATTACCAGGGTCAAGATCTGGAAGACTCCATTCTATATCGGAACGGGAATTCTGTCTGTCGTCGGTCCTACCTTTGATTTGATTGGTATTTCATACAACTATACTGCTCACCGCTATGCTGTGGGCACCTGCCCTGTTGCTGCTGATGGGACTACGCTGCCTTGCCCAGACGCCTTTGGCGCAACTCTCGGCACAATGCTCTGCACAGTTTGGGTGCAAGTTCTTCTGGCGTTTGTTAGCCCTAGAGTACTGAAGAGGATCTTCCCAAGAATAGTGACTGGAACGCTTTTGCTTGTTCTAGCAATTTACCTCACTGGTAATGGTATGAAGAGCTGGGGTGGTGGTTCTGGATGTCTGGGGAGCAGTGAGCTTTGCTCTGGCAACAATGCAGCCAAGTGGGGATCGCCAAGGTATATTGGCCTCGGTTTTTCCGTGTTCATGAGTATCGTTTTCATTGAGCTGTATGGGTCCCCGTTTATGAAAAGTGCTGCGATAATTCTGGGGCTTATTGTAGGCTGTATTATTTCAGCCGCTACAGGTTACTGGGACAAGGCGCCGTTAGATGCCGCCCCAAGCGGCGATTTTTTGTGGACCAAAAACTTCAGATACTCGGTCGATGGGGCGCTGGTCCTCCCGCTTCTAATAATGTTTGTTGTGGAAGGCGTGAGCTGCATCCCTGATATTGTCGCAACCTCAGAGGTATCTCGAGTAGACTTTGGCAACTTTGTGATCCACGAAAGAATTCAAGGAGGTATCATGTGTGACTCACTAGGCAGTCTCCTGGCTGCTGTGAGTGGTGGCCTTCCAATGGTATCACAAGCAGTCAACAATGGCGTGATTGCTCAGACTGGGTGTGCATCAAGGCGGGCAGGATACTGTGCAGCTATCTTCCTTATGCTTTTTGGTATCCTTTCCAAAATCACAGCGTTTTTTGCAAATATCCCAGCTCCAGTTCTTGGAGGTATGCAAGTGTTTCTCTATGGTACCATAGCTGTCGCTGGTATTAAAGTCATTGAGGGAGTCGAGTGGAACAGAAGGAATAGGTTCATTCTTGCTACTGCACTTGGCTGGAGCATCTCTGGTACAATCGTTCCCGACTGGTTTGGGCTGGTGCTCAACTATCAGGGGTCTAACTTGGCCCTAGCAGGGTTCTTGGAGGGCGTTAATTTAGTTGTGGAGACTCCGTTCATCTTTGGGGCAGTGATTAGCTGTTTCTTGAATCTCATTCTTCCGGGGGAGTCGGACAAGAGAGAGGACACACAGCCTTTTGCAAGTACGTAGGCGTTTCCAAGCTAGCCTTTGTCTAGGCTCTGCTGCTCTATGCGGTGATGAAGAAGATCTATAAATGTGTAATGAGATAGAATGAGAAGCAATGAAAATGTAGAGCCTCCAGAGCTAGCATAGAACTTGCCAGAGTCAGATTGAGCCGGGCATGTGTTCAAGCCGCCGGCTACCGTAAGTTGTTAGCTTAGCGCATATCGGCATCTAGCTAGTACGTGAGACTCAATCTGCTCGATAAGCATCAAATTCACAATAAGCGGATCAGTGTCAGGTTTGTGTTGGAGCTGAGATTAACTCAGGCAACCTTTAGTGCTGATCGGTTACTAAGTTGTGAAGAATAGTTAAGAATGCTATGCTGACTCTAATATGATAACAACTATAAGCTGTGGAGAAAAAGGTATGCCGCCCTAGTTGAACAGAGTGTTCAACTCAATGTGAAATACAAAGAACTCCAGTGATGCTTAAGTACTGTGTAATGTAACGTGTTTAGTGGAGTAACTCCAACAGGATGGTTACCACAGAATGTTGTGTGCTGAATTGGTTAGTTCAGTTAGTTAGTTGAGAAACTTGAGTCTGTTGAAAAGTTTTGATCACTGAAGTTCTTGTATGACTTTCTCCTTCACGTAACATTCAGGACACTCGAAGCCCTAGCCCTTTAAACGGTCTAGTAGCTCCTCCTGGTCACGTCACCTCTCCGCCCTCTGATGATTAAGATAAGTCATGTGATATCAAGGTAGATCCCTCGAATCACTAATAGATGATCGACTTCGGTTCAAACAGTTTGTGAGAAAATTCCGAAAATGCCAATCTTTCTGACCAGGCACATCAGTACATTCAAGTGCAATAATAAAGAATAAAATAAAATCTATTTATGAGAAGCGAAGAAATATATAAAAAGGGTATCTATATTTCACAATGCTAGTGAGACCAGCAATTAGTTAGGGTAGACAGCAAGACCTTGGGCGAGCTTTCCAGCCCATGCACCGACGTTGATAGTGTCGACGATCTTCTTGGGTGAGGAGGTCACCGACAAGACAGCAACCTCAGCACCAGTGTCTTGAGCACCAGGAGACAATGCGAAAACGTACTCACCACTAGCGATAATATCGGTGAAACCAGTGGCATCGTTAGTAGAGGTGGTGTTGACGGCAGAGATGATGGAAGCATCCTCAAGGCTCACCTCGACAATGTGGTTGACCAGAGGGTCGGTAACAAAAGCGGTGTTGGACACAGGAGAGATAGCGGCCCAGCAGGTTGCCATCTGGTTAGGAACTGGGTTCTTGGCCAGAAGGGTAGCAGCCTCAGAGTATTCATCGACAGAAATGATAGAAACACCGTAAGCGGCATCAGTAACAAAGTAGTTCTCTGTTCCTGAGATCTGTTGGAATCCGAAAGGAGCGATGCTGCCATTGACGTTAGTGGCAACGCCAGTTGGGGCAACGTGAGCATGGCCCTTGTAGCAAGAACCGGTAACTGGGAAGACAGAAACGAAAGCCTTCTTGTTTGCCGTGGGGTTGCCCTTGACGGTAGTGATGACTGCGCTCTCATCCTCGGAGAATCTGATCTGGCCGATAGTGTCAAGAGGACCCATTGGAGGGGTGCTCTGATCAAGACCGAAAACTCTGAGTCCATCGAACTCACCAATACCAACGTATGGTGAGTAAGGAGCACAGGACACACCAGCCTCAGCACCGGTGCTTCCAACACAAACCAGCTGGTTCAGCTCAGAAGCGGCAACGGTGTTGGGGAACTGACCAGGAACGCAAACCTTGCTCAAAAGCTTGAGCTGAGTTGGGTCGCTTTCATCAATAGCGAACATGGAAACAGAGTTGTCACCAGCGTTGACAGCGAACAAGCTAGTGCCAGCAACGGTCACAGCTCCCTGACTGCTGAGGGCATCCGGACCTGAAGTCTTGTTGGTTCCGGACGTGATGAAGGCAGAGCCCATACCACCAGTGGAAGAAGAAGAACCCTCAGAGAGAGTTCCGTTGGCATGAATCCAAAGAGCAACGACGGAGTTGTTGGCCTCGTTGGTCTGGAAGTAGACTGCCTTGCCAGCCTCTGCGGAGTAGCATTCAGGAACAGGGATTGCTTGGGCTCCCAAAGCCAGAACAGAAAGTTTCAGAAGAGTGGACCACATTGTTATTTTGTTTTGATTCTTGTTTTCTGAGTCTGAATGAGATTCAAATGAGGGATCCTCGGGCCCTTTTGAATCATTCTGGTCACAGCCATTGAGCAATTATGCGCAATATTAGGCATTCCGAGACAAACAAAACAAAACAAAAAGTCGTTCCCTTTCCCGAAGTGGAGCCCCGAGATCACTATGCCGGTTGTCATTGTACGCCGGTTTGTAAGCGCATGTAGACAGTTTAATAATTCCACAGCCGTACAACGGTTTTTGTCCTTGGTGGAAATGCCTCATTATGCCTCGCTGCTAGGCATGATTGTGGTGGTCGGAGGAACGGTCTGGACTCTCGATCGCCAATCAATCACATATGTTTTTAGTTGAGCTTACTCAGAAATGTGCCCTTGCCTTACCGTGCGGCTCGGCCGGGTGATGCAATTCGTTCTACGGTTATGCAAGGAAGAATTCCAATTAACGGAAGAACCAGAACCCCCATGTACTTTTCAGCCTGTTTTCGGTCTCCATTCATCTCAAAGGGGCAATGACACGGCTGACGTCCATGCATAGGCGCTGGGCTACTTTCGAGCGGCATCACTTTTGCTGCCACAAATCGATTGATGATTTCTAGCTAAGCCTTACCTAAAGTTGAGAATGTCGCTACTTGCATGCTTTTGTGTAGCTTACCGCGCTGACAAGGCTACTGCTATTTGACGCAGTGGAAAGCTTGCTTTTTTTGCGAGCGCGACGCCCGAAAACGCTGAGCACCTTGGGGACGGCGAAACGTGTGCACTGCCAGCTCTCCTGATAGGTGCCAGTGCCGTGTCGATAAAGCAACAGCGACATTCGGCAGAAACGTTACTGGTTGGTAGGTTGTTTTGTAGTTATCATGTCTGTACTCATGCTTGGGATACTTCCTTACTCGCATTTTGACTATAATGTCATGTCATCATGTCGCCTTGCCAGAGTAGCTTGCCAAAGTAGCTTGCCAAAGTAGCTTGCAGGATCTAGCTTAACGAGAAAGCTGCGACAGGCGTGAGGCTGCTTAGTCGGTCTAAACCTTTGGAGACGTCTCTTTACCAAAATTTAGGCACAGTTCCTTTTTGATACTATCTTGTGTGAAAAACGATTTTCATCTTTATGTTACTACTGCTAGCGGGGTTGCGGGCCAAAATTACATTTTCGGCAGCACCGTGCCTGCTCGGAACCAAAGCTTGTGCTCAAAATAATATCTCTGGATTTATCTCGGACCGCTGCCAACTTTACGAAATCTTGCTTTGCGCCAACGCAGATGCGTAGAGACTAACGTTGAATACACAGCCTTTAATTCAGCACATGCTTCCTTATCGCTACTGTATAACCGACTGATTCCCGTAAGATAGTAGTATTCGCTTGATGCGATAGACTGAGCGACGGCCCGTTTGGGGACTTCATAGCGATATGATTTGCCCAGAGACATATCATCGCCGGCAGCAAATCTCACTGAGCCGTTAATCAGACCGTTGGACTCATGCATGACGACAATATAATCTTATCGAGGATCTTAGGTCGATCAACGAGTCAGTAACCTTGGCTGACTAACTCCGTGGTTTGTAGCCTATCGCTGATGCGTCCAGATCTTTCGAGGTCTTGAGTGCAGATTTTGCAGATCCCTGTTAACGGCAGCTCCGATCGAGGCTGACAAGCACACCCCGGGATGCCCCACCCCATTAACGTACACTTGACTCTAGAGCAGAACAGCTCACTTGATAGAACACATTATTGTAGAAGTCCTCAGGCTCTTGAGTATGTTCGTCTTGTAATCATGCATCTATGGTAGTTGACATCCTATCGTTGTAGCCTCAAAAGCTAGGGTGCTGAACAGTTTATACCATGTTAATATATAAAGGGATACGGGGTCTCCTTCAGAAGTCATCTCTTCATCAACATCAAATTAAAAATCTGTTGGAAATCCTAGTACTATCATGACTACTGTTGCTGAAGAACTCCAGAGCACCTTCGAGGGTTTCGCCAAGACCGCCCCTGACGCTATCTTGGGCCCCATTGGCAAGTCTCTCGGCGAGCACACTGCCTCATTTGACAAGTCCAAGGCTCCCAAGGCTGGCGACAAGCTGCCCGACTTCTCTCTTTTGAACGCCACTGGCAAGACCGTCACCCGAGACGAGCTTTTGGCTGACGGCCCTGTCCTGATCACCTTCTACAGAGGTGGCTGGTGCCCATTCTGCAACATCGAGCTCCGTGGTTTGCAAAAGAAGCTGCCCGAGTTCAAGGCCAAGGGCGTCAAGCTGGTTGCTATCTCCCCCGAGCTTCCTGACAACAGCATCTCCACCAAGCAGGCTAATGAGCTCGAGTTTGAGGTTCTGTCTGATGTTGGCAACAAGCTTGCTACCAAGCTCAACATTGTCTGGCAGATGCCCGAGTACCTGAGGGAGCCCTTTGCTCTCTTGGAGAACGATATTGACAAGAGACACGGTGACAACAAGTTCGAGGTCCCTGTTCCCACGAACTTGCTCGTGGACAAGACCGGAACCATCAAGAATGCTTTTGTTGAGCCCGACTACACCAAGAGGTTGGAGCCTTCTACCGCTGTTGAGTGGGCTAGCGCTTTGTAAACGGAAGCACGATGAGCAATACGCATAAACGTTGTTCTGATCTGAGCAGCTATATGCTTACAATTGACTGTATTTAATTTTATCACTATAAGATTTCTGATGTGTTAGTAGTAAGCTTTTCAGTATCGGACCATGTACGCTCGCTGTAGCGTTCCGAGGAGAGGCTCGAAAAGGCTTGGTCTTCAACACAACTTCATCGAAGGTAAGTGGCTCAGTTCAGATAAGTTGATCTCTAACCATGAGTTCCAAAGGTTTACCACATTTTGGCAGCCAGGAAAGTCTAGTAAATGCCACCGTCTCCGGCAGACTTGTTGGGCCCAAAATTTGGCGAGGAATCAAGAGACCTCCGTGCATGCATGGGCCGGGGGTCACTTCGGGGGCCACAATGTCGATCGCTGCATCTCTGATTGTTAACACACTTTGCGGCTAACGTCTGATCGCTTATGCTAGAATTCCCCGGCGAAATTGACGCATGCACCTTTCCGCTGGTATGATTACTAAAGTTATCTAGAAAAAAATGCCGCACGAGGCTTTTTGATCATTTTGATTTTGTTAGCGCGCATTGCATCATGTAGCTGCTTCCGATTGCAGGCATATGATCGGCCGTGGCCCCAATGGTATCAACTGAGTCTTCCTCTCTTGAACATTATTGGTGATGCCGCCGAATATTGCAGCTTGCCATTGCAGTACCATTATTAATCCGTAACATTATTAATAAAAGCAGAAACCACCAGGAAGGGTTCATTACTAAAGGAGATGAAGATCAGGGGTTTAGAAGATGATATATAGACAAGAGGACAGGGAACTGTCAAACTGTCAACTCGAGCTACAGCGAAAGAAGAGCAGACTACAATGAGTACTACCGAAGAGCTTCACGACTTTTACGTATCCTTCCAAAAGGTCCCAGAGGAGATCAAGGGTCCCATCAACCAGTCGCGTGCTGATGTTGCGGAAAGTTTTGACAGCGCAAAGGTCGTGAAGGTTGGATCTAAGCTTCCCGACTTCGGGATGACCAATCCTTTGGGGGAAAAGGTTACCAAGAAGGATCTTTTGAAGAAGGGTGCCTTTTTGCTTACCTTCTATCGTGGCAACTGGTGCCCCTACTGTAACATCGAGCTGAGAGGCTACCAAAAGCTGCTCTCTGAGTTCACTGCTAAGGGAGTGACCTTGGTCGGTGTTTCTCCTGAACTTCCTGACAACACTTTGACCACCAAGGAGAAGAATGAATTGGAGTTTGAGGTTTTGTCTGACGTGGACAACAAGTTCGCAGGCGATCTTGGCATTGTTTGGAGTATGCCCGAGTATTTGAAGCCTGTATTCGAGAAGGTTGGACATCCACTTGAGAAAAGGCATGGAAATGACAAGTTCGAGGTTCCTATCCCAGCTACCATTCTCGTCGACAAAGAGGGCGTCGTCCGAAACGTGCACGCTGACAGCGATTACACCAAGCGTCTGGACCCCACTGTTGCTCTTGAATGGGCCAATGCATTGTAAGCTAGTACATAAAATAAGGGATTAGCTCAGTTTTCAGTTGATTTTGTTAAACGTGAATTTTGAGAGAGGGCAGCTAAACTTTCATGATTTGCACCTTTTATGGAGCTTTATCAGACTCAGGGCTGGACTCTGGAGACAGTCAGAGTCCACTTAAACTCCACTAAAAGTCTTAAGACCGCAAATTGTGGAGCATGATACCTGAGCAATTATTTGGTGGGGCAAGAATCCGCAAGATACAGCACTTAGATGCTTTTCATAAGTTATCTTATTGTCACAGTCACACCCACAGTGCCACACTTGGACTCTTGCCTTGGAGTCGAATGCTTGCATTTTCTCTGAAAACTCTGTACAAAGTTTGCGTTAAAAACATCCATTGAACTCATTCCGACCATTTGGTAAACACTCTTTGAAGTCACTGTCACTGAAAACTAAGGCGGAGCAGAAGTTTAGCAAGAGCTCTCTAGCTCCGATCCTGGTTACATGGCCCCTTTTAGATTTTAAAGAGATTGAACTTTTTCAAAGAGAGCTTTTCAACAATGAGCCTAAATAGGAGCTTTAGAAACATAGAGTAGCATCAAATTTTACCGACGCGCACAGCGTATCCTCATTGACTCTATATGTTCTACTTGGCATTTAGTTCCACCTCAAAGGAGCGCTTTGCCTTACAAGGCATCGGCCCAACCGAGAGCAATGGATGGCTCTAGACGCTTGGTGTAGTCGGGATCTGCATGCACGTTCCTAACCACCCCCTCTTTGTCCACAAGGATGTTGCTGGGAATAGGTAGTTCAAAGTTGTCATTTCCGTGCAATTCCTGAAGAGGGTGGTTGATCCTGTCGAAGACTGGTCGCAAGTAGTCAGGCATAGTCCAGCACACACCCAGCTCTCTAGCAAGCTTGTGATCTTTGTCAGAGAGCACGTCGTACTCAAGCTCGTTCTTTTCCTTAGTAGTGAGAGAGTTATCGGGCAACTCCGGAGAGATTGCTACAAGAGTTACTCCCTTGGCGGCAAACTCCTTGATTAGCTTCTGGAAACCGCGAAGCTCTATGCTGCAGTAAGGGCACCAGTGGCCACGGTAAAATGTCAGCAGAACAGCTCCCTTCGCTAGAAGCTGATCTTTAGTGACGGGCTTGTTCAATGCATCAGTGAGCTCAAAGTCAGGCAGCTTCTCTCCAACCTTGATGAGCTTTGACCTATCAAAGTTTGCGGCAGCATGCTCACGGGAATTGTTGATAGGGCCTCGAATGGCCTCAGGGGCTTTTGAGAATCGATTGGTGAAAAAATCGTTAAGTTCAGCAGTGACACTCATTTCTGTAGTCTGATGGTTAGGAACTTGGCTAAAGCTGAGGACTTATGATGGGCTCGAGGCTAGGTTTATATAGTATTCAGGAACCAGTGAATCCAGTGTTGTGTGTCCCATCAGGGCTGCGGCAACACGATCATGTTGGTGGTATCCAATGGAATAGCGGGTTCAGGATCCGATATGCTAGAGGTGGTCGTACTGTACGGGGATCAGCATGCGTGCATATACTCGGCAATCGCTACTTTTCGATCGTTAACAATCATTAGTGCAGATGAGATGATCGTCGCGAATAGAGCCTCTTACAGCGGCTTACTAAATACTGTGGCCGTGCTAGGTTCTCGGACCAACAGGGCAAGCTTGTTTTCTTTTTCCTCTAATCCAAAATTGTCCCAGGTAAAAGCTATACGCATACGCGCAATTGGCTGCATATATCGACGACCAAAGCCTCATGGGTGAACTCGCCGTGTGAAGCTATACTTTTGACCGCGATGAAGCCATTGTCCGGCAGCAGAAGACGGCAGCTTTTGCAAGATCGCATTCGCAAATTGAGCTTTTAGAGACTACCTGTAGACAGTGTGAAAAATGACATGTTATAAAAATTTGAGTTAATTAAATAATTTGAGCTCTATAGACAGTATACAGATATCCACATGACTCAGTGACGTATCAGACAGAATTGCACTTTTTTTTAAAACTAAGCGCCGTCTCAATTACAAGGCATTAGCCCATTCAACGGCAGTGCTGGGCTCCAGTCTCTTGGTGTAGTCAGGCTCAACAAAGGCGTTTCTGATGACTCCAGTCTTGTCGACAAGCAAGTTGGTGGGAACTGGGACCTCGAATTTGTCATCGCCGTGTCTCTTGTCAATCTCGTTGTTGAGCATGTCAAAGGGCTCCCTGAGATAATCGGGCATCTTCCAGACAATGTTGAGCTTGTGGGCAAGCTTGTTACCAACATCAGACAGAACCTCGAACTCAAGCTCGTTCTTCTGCGTGGTGGTCAAAGAGTTGTCAGGAAGCTCAGGAGAGATAGCAACCAGCTTAACGCCCTTGGCCTTGAACTCTGGCAACTTCTTTTGCAAGCCTCGGAGCTCAATGTTGCAGAATGGACACCAGTTACCTCTGTAGAAGGTGATCAAAACAGGGCCGTCAGCCAAGAGCTCATCCCGAGTCACGGCCTTGCCGGAGGCGTTCAAAAGAGAGAAATCAGGCAGCTTGTCGCCGGCCTTGGGAGCCTTGGACTTGTCAAACTCGGCGGTATGCTCCCCGAGGGATTTTCCAATGGGGCCGATAATGGCCTCAGGGGCAGTCTTGGCAAAGCCCTCGAAAGTGCTCTGGAGTTCCTGAGCAACGGTAGTCATAGTAATTGATTTTTGATCTGAAGTGTGAATTGTTTTTGGAACGAATAAGTCATGAGGAGACGAAGGAGATCCACTCCCTTTTATAGCATTGGAGAGCTGGTGATGAACGCTTGTTCCGACGACTAGTTTGCCATTCCGGGAAAGATCGACGGTGCTTATTAGTTAAGGTGTTTCCTATCTCCCCTGCAGATCGAAATGTCCCGGATGCAGTGCCACGATAATACAATCCGATGTAATGCATCCCGAGTTGAGACCTGACACTGTGTGTGATACGCGGCAAATTACGTTAATTAATAATCGGCCACCGTGATCAAAGCCTCAAGCACAGGAGATAAGCTACATACTGGCCGTGACTAAGCACACCTGTCAGGTCACTTCACGCATGACCAAAAGGAGCCCTTCCGAGTAGGCTGACAGACTAACTTATAGGATGAAACGTCTGCTGATTGAAGGCTGTCTTTTTCTAGAAATCTTGTCTCTACGAAGTGGCGAAAATGGCGGAAATGACCACTACCAAAGAACTAAATGACTTTTATGAGTCTTTCCAAAAGCTTCCCGCAGAGCGAATTGCCCCGGTCAACCAATCGCGTCAAGAGATCATAGACGCATTTGACAAACCCAAAGACATCAAGGTCAATGTTGGAGAAAAGTTGCCTGACTTCACACTCGCAAATGCAGTGAGCTCTGATGTTACGCGAGATCAGCTCCTTGATAGAGGCGCGCTACTGCTGGTGTTCTATCGCGGCAACTGGTGCCCCTATTGTAACATTGAGTTAAGAGGATATCAAAAGCTACTCTCTGATTTCATTTCGGCGGGAGTTACCCTGGTGGCCATCTCCCCCGATCTGCCGGATAATACTTTGTCCACCAAGGAAAAAAACGAGCTGCAGTTCGAGGTACTGTCGGACGTCGGTAACCAGCTCGCTAGAGAACTTGGCCTCGTGTGGCGCATGCCTGAGTATTTGAGAGAACTTTTTGACAAGGTTGGGCATCAACTGGAAAAAAGACATGGCAACAACAATTTCGAGGTTCCCATACCGGCCACTATACTTGTAGACAAGGAGGGTACAATTCGCAATATGTATGTGGACCCGGACTACACGAAGCGTCTCGATCCCACTGTGGCCCTGAAGTGGGCCGACGCCTTGAGATAGCCAGATACCATTACCGTGGACCTGCAGCGTGAATAGCTCTATGTACGTAGATAGCTGACTATACGTAATCGGACCCAAATGAAGATTGAGCCTTCTAGCAGTGTCAGTTAGCCTTAAACAAGAGCCTATGCTCTGTAGGTGTTGGGTATATTTAAAAAGAGTTAGCGAGAAGGGCTAATCAGTATATTGGATCCTTCGGCTATCTGTACCCTAAGCTGCTACTCTCTGTGCAACTAACTGTTGTGTGGCAGCAGAGGATGTGGGAATCAGGGGCCTCTGCGGAGATGATCCGTCATGCAGACCTTGCAAAATGCCGATCGATCAGTGCTGAGTAAGAACGCTGCAATTGCAAGAAGTGGTTAAAAGCGTGGCGTCGATCGTCGTAACCCATCTCCGGTGCATGGCCGGCAGCCTTGATAGATCGCTGCAATTTCATTGACGTGCTTAAACACGCTCGGACCACCAAATTGGCTTTGCTGCTTCGATACTTAGTAACATTTCTGCAGAGATGGTCGGTGACAGTATTTATTATGGCCTGCAGCGATAATGGTCAACAACTTACTACCTGAGGCAGAGAATATGCTCAAAATGAAGCCCTGCCAGTCTCAAGAACCTCTGATATAAAAGGGCCAAGGAAGTCCCTTCTTTCTAAGATCATCAAATAAGCCATTCAAAAGAATCTCCAAAACCTTGACAACACCACAATCACAATGACTACTGTTGCTGAAGAACTCCAGAGCACCTTCGAGGGTTTCGCCAAGACCGCCCCTGACGCTATCTTGGGCCCCATTGGCAAGTCTCTCGGCGAGCACACTGCCTCATTTGACAAGTCCAAGGCTCCCAAGGCTGGCGACAAGCTGCCCGACTTCTCTCTTTTGAACGCCACTGGCAAGACCGTCACCCGAGACGAGCTTTTGGCTGACGGCCCTGTCCTGATCACCTTCTACAGAGGTGGCTGGTGCCCATTCTGCAACATCGAGCTCCGTGGTTTGCAAAAGAAGCTGCCCGAGTTCAAGGCCAAGGGCGTCAAGCTGGTTGCTATCTCCCCCGAGCTTCCTGACAACAGCATCTCCACCAAGCAGGCTAATGAGCTCGAGTTTGAGGTTCTGTCTGATGTTGGCAACAAGCTTGCTACCAAGCTCAACATTGTCTGGCAGATGCCCGAGTACCTGAGGGAGCCCTTTGCTCTCTTGGAGAACGATATTGACAAGAGACACGGTGACAACAAGTTCGAGGTCCCTGTTCCCACGAACTTGCTCGTGGACAAGACCGGAACCATCAAGAATGCTTTTGTTGAGCCCGACTACACCAAGAGGTTGGAGCCTTCTACCGCTGTTGAGTGGGCCAGCGCTTTGTAATTGCGCGGACAAAACGATTTAGATCTGTGTTACTCATTAGGCGGAAGCTGACGGACCAACTTATATATATGTAATTTGACCTTTTATCTTATTGAAATCCTCGTACTGTTCACAATGAGCTTGACTTTTTACCATCCCAGTGGACAGGGGGCTAGCCTCTGAAACGACAGCACAATCCGAGGTAGCCGTTTTTCCAGGCTATAATCTTGAGGTCCCTATGTCGCTCTGCCGCCTGCTGATGCCTGCTCTGCTCTCTAAACTGCTTAAGCAATTGCTGTTTTCGCCAAGCTTGCAATCAGCTGGTCTTGCGTACTTCAGTTGTTGAGCTGTAGCATCGATAGCATTTCAAAGAATGAGTTCGGGAACTCCTGAGTAGCGCTATAGATCACGTTTTTACGCCCGCTGGCAAGGTCTTATAATTAACTTGCTTGAAATCTGAATCTCGCCGCCCAGCTTGTGTTGTCGATCGGTTACAGCATATAGCATGCTTACATCAAGTTACATGATGGTTACCGATCGATGCCTGCGACCTAGATCGCGACGAGGACCTATACTTAAGTTAATCCAGAGCTCTAGTGAGTGCGTCAAGCTTGTGCTCCGTCAAACCCAGTTCCTTTAGGTCCACAATCTTGGAGCTTGTACTCAAAAGCTACAGATATGCCACATTGTATCAATACTCTGAAAGTGCTTTGACATAGCAATGTGAGCTTGGCCAATCCTCGGTTTCTGGTTGCAAGAGGGCCATTGGATCTGCAGCAAATATGTTATATGACTCAAAGTAGAAAGGCTCAGAGCCAAGGTTGGATAGATGCTCGAGGTCCAAATGCTTGCAGCCTGCAGCCACTCAGGCTATTCGGATGTGAACCAGCTCTTGATGCATCTGGCTGCTGCGAAAAATCAGGAACGGGTGACTTTAGAGGCAATCTTATTGGCTCAAATAGTTAGCGGGGAACCTTGGAGGTTCCTGAATCAAATTTCAACATGAAATTTTTTTTTGACTACTTTCAGCTGAATGGAGTATAAAGACACAAGGACTGTGAAAATGAATGTGCTCTTTTCCTCCCTCTTCGCATCTCCCTGAAGCAAGTCAACCGGAGTCACTAGTCAAAAATGACTATGAACGCACCAATTAAGGTGACTCTCCTGTCAGGGTTTCTCGGCTCTGGAAAAACTACTCTTCTCGAACACATCCTAACTTCCAATGTTGGAATGAAAGTAGCTATCATTGTCAATGACATGTCTACTATCAACATTGATGCCTCCCTCATTCAGAACCACAAGGTGACCAAGAAGGAAGAAAAGCTTGTTCGAATGCAGAATGGATGTATCTGCTGTACCCTACGAGGAGACCTCTTGGAGGAGCTGGCAAAGTTAGCCAAGTCTGGTGAGTTTGAGTACTTGCTGATAGAGTCTACCGGCATCTCTGAGCCTATGCAAGTTGCTGAAACTTTTACCCAAGAGTTTACTCACGCTCTTTTGCACATGTCTCCTGAAGACTCTCGAGATATGAAGATTGTCGAGGACATCGTTACTTCTGGTGGCCTCCAGAAACTTGCTACTCTGGATACTTGTGTTACAGTGGTAGACTGCCTAAACTTTCTGTCGTACTTCCAGACTACAGAGTACATATCCGAGAGGTGGGACGACGTTGTTCCTGAGGATGAGCGTACCATTGCTGATCTTCTTGTTGATCAGGTCGAGTTTGCTGATGTTATTTTGCTCAACAAGGTGGACCTTGTGTCTGAGATGGAACGGAAGCGAGTTCTAGGCATGATCAACAAGCTCAACCCTATCGCCAAGGTCATTGACACTGTAAAGAGCAAAATTGACCCCAAGGAAATTATCAATACAAACCTGTTTGACTTTACCAAAGCTGCAACCTCCGCTGGATGGCTGCAGAGTCTGCACGAGATGACTCTTCTATCTGGTTACGGAAATGATAAGACCCAGAGCAAGATCACTCCCAAGCCTGAGACATTGGAGTACAATATCTCCAGTTTTGTGTACAAGGCACGGAAACCGTTTCATCCTGAGCGGCTCTACAAGCTCATCTATGAAAAGTTCATGATGTTGCAACCTGAGCCCCCTGCTGAAGAGGAGGAGGATGATGAGGATGATGAGAGCAGTGATAGCTCTGACAGCGAGGGTGATGACGAAGAGAGTTCTGATGACGATAGCGAGGGAAGCTCTGATGAAGAGGAAGAGGAACAGATTGATCAGCCATCCAGAGAGGCAATTGCAGAAAACAAGAAGAACTCCATATTCAATCCCGTTATTCGCTCTAAGGGCCACTTCTGGCTAGCATCTCGACCAATCCAGAGAGGTGAATGGTCTCAGGCTGGACTTGTTCTGACTATCAAGGATGGTGGCCCCTGGTTTTGTGCTTTGGACGAGGCATCTTGGCCCGAAGATCCAGCAGTTAGAGCCATGTTGAGTGCCGACTTTGTTGCCCCTTATGGTGACAGAAGGCAAGAGCTTGTCTTTATCGGGGAAAATCTGGATCAGACCAAGATTACAGACGAACTTGACAAATGCCTGTTGACAGAAAAGGAGATGTCAAAATACAAGCGTATCATGAGCCGCAAAGGAAAAGATGTATTAGAGATTTGGGATCGATTAGCTGAAGAGTTCCCGGATGGGTTCCAAGAATGGCCCCTACAGATGGATGATGAGGACAGGGAGCCATGATAGTGCTACCTGCGAGATTCTTTGCCCAAAAGGGACACACAGCCGAAATGAGCAGAGTATGGTGAATCACTCTCTCTACCATTGATTTTAGGTAGCCTTTATACAAAAACTAGTATTCAATCTTTCTCTGGACAATCGAAGCCCATCTTGTCAGAAACCTCTACAAAATGTGGGTATGAATTAGTGATGGCAACGAAGTCATGAAGTACCGATCAACTTTGTGCCCCGTCAGAGCCTATTGGATGACAGTTTGCATGATAAGTGCGCTCTCAGCATGAGAACGAATATACTCTGGATTGGGAAAACACTCGCAAATTTGATATCGTGACCCTTCGTCCCGTTGTACTACGCTATGTATCTTGACTACTCCCGTCCATCAAGGGAATTTACGCGGTTGTTGATCAGAGCATTTTGAACTACTTCGCATCATTTAGCTGTTGCTGTACTAGCCTGCTAATCACTGTGACCTCTTCTTGGACAATCTCGAGCCTCAATTGGTGCATTTCTATCGCGCAGCGCATGGGGTCTCATTGCTGATAGCCATGATCTCTGAGGGATTGTCTGTGACTGCACTGATCATCGGAGCTCTAGCTTCTTGCACGAGGCCTTCATTTTACTGGTAAGGACCGGCCGCGCTTTACATAGGGCAGTGTATCTGCACGCAGCATGTGGCAATCAGCTGACACAGCAATTTCACGTGTTAACTTTAGACCAACATAAGCAGTGGAGGTGTGCAAAGTTAAGTGGACAACTCCTGCAATCCGGATAGCAAGTGCCAAGAGCCTTTCATTGAACAAACCTCCTGGCAACAAACAGATAAAAGCCGAGGGGAGAAAGTTCTCCTGCAAGCAGCTAGTCATAAGTTGGGCGGCGGGCTGCTGTGACGGCTCGGCCATAATTTGCGATAATCAACAGCAAAGTAACCTGTAGCCTTGGAGCTCCTCACAGGTTGACTGTCTTTGTACAAACTCAGCTCTAGCTCAAAATCTGCAATATGCCCACTCCTGCTAGCAAGCTCTCGGTCGAATCTCCAAAGAAGAGGTCAGTCTAAGCCGATCTTTTCCTCATTTGACCGAGTATTTGAATAGTGTGCCATTTCAACTGACGTCGAAAATGTCAGCCGGGCGTTTCAATGCAAAGCATTTTCGAAAGAACAGTCCGCTAGGGTTAGTCCATGCCGAGCGGAACAAAGAGTATATAAATTATAATCCGCTATGGTTAGTCGAAGCCGAGCGATTGATGATCACTAGAAACTTTTGCTGCGGGTGATCGAGGAATTTGACATGCATAACACACGTCTCTGACCGCTCAGGCAGGCCAGGCCGTCATGGTCCTTTTTCCCCCTCGGCCCGCGATTTTCCGCGTTGCATGTATGCGCCATATCTGCCAATTAATAGCGTTGGGACGCACTTTAATTCTTTGCAGATCAATCGAGGGCACTGCACACGGGGCCACACGCATTTAGGCCTTGTGCATGCTCGGTTGGAGTCCATCATTACAGATACATGAGCACTGGACAAGTGCGAATGTAAGTAAGACAATTTCCATCTGAGGACTCCGTCTGACCAAATGAAATCTCGAGCCTGTCACATTCTGTAAAGTTCTCTCATTCTAACAACAGGAAACCAATGTCTCCTTTAACAGACCTCTCGCTGGAATCATTACAGCTCCACGCCGACGCCGAGCTGGCAACATGCGACGATGTGAGCCCTCCCATCAACGTTTCGTCGACCTATAAGTACGAATTGGATCCTGCGAATTTGAAAAATACTCATGAAGAGGGATACGATCCTGGTTATGTCAAGCCTGTGTACTCAAGAATAGGTTATCCTACCATGTCACGGGCAGAGGAAGTATTGTCGAAGATAATACGTGGTCATGTTACCACATATGCTTCTGGTATTGCTGCTTTCCACGCGGCTTTGGTGCATTACAATCCAAAGACTGTCTTCATTGGTAAGGGATATTATGGCTGCCACAGCACTCTGAAGCTCATGCAAAGAAAGTACGGGCTGAAAGTATACTCATTGGACAGTGACCCCAGTCTGCTTTCCAAGGGCGATTTGATTCATGTGGAGACTCCAGTCAATCCCACGGGGAATGTTTTGGACCTTCAAAAATATGCGGACATGGCACATTCACGAGGAGCTTTTGTTCTGGTAGATGCAACTTTAGCTCCGCCGCCCCTTCAGAATCCCTTTGATTTTGGCGCTGACATGATCATGCACTCTGCTACCAAGTATTTCGGTGGCCATTCTGACCTGCTCTGTGGGCTACTGGCTGTGAAAGACCGGGAGACCAGTGAAATACTACGTGATGATCGAAGCCACTTGGGATCTACCCCTGGATCTATGGAGTCCTGGCTTTTGCTGCGATCACTCAGGACTTACTCATACAGGATCAAAGCTCAACGGGAGAACTCTCAAAAGGTTGTCGATTATTTGATAGAGCACAAGGATGAGCTGAAGAAGCTCACTAGGATTCACCACTCAACTTTGCAGACGGATGAATTTGTGAAGCGCCAAATGCCATTGGGCGGTGGGTCGGTTTTCTCCATTGATGTAGTCGACAAAGCCGTTGCTCGCGAGTTACCTTCAAAGCTTGCACTCTTTGAGCATGCCACCTCTATTGGTGGAGTTGAGAGCCTGATTGAATGGCGTTGCATGGCGGACGATGAGGCCGACGAGACACTACTGCGGCTGTCTGTGGGATTAGAGGACCCTGGTGATCTTATCAAGGATCTCGTTCAAGCCCTCTCCTAGTTCAACTCCAGAATTGTGTAAACTTTAAAGTAAGTATAATATGTTACCTGGTCTCGAGGACCTACTGTTTGCCTTACCTCAATATCTGCAGTTCTGAGTGCTTCAGTACCGAAGACATATTGTTGAATGGCACCCTCTCTTACGTACTGATTACCTTAGAAGAGTTCTCCAGCTGGTCAATGCACACCTTCCAGCGATCACAGGTCACTTCGTCTGATAAGTGGCCCATGGGTGAGACAAATCAGCAGGTATCGCTGATAGATCTCTCTCATTACAAGGGCAGTCACGGTTTGGGAGTTAATAACAAAATATATTCGTAACGCAGTTACAGTCTATGAGAAGTCAAAATCTTTACGGTTTAAATGATGTATCTGAAACCAGGTGCCTTGTCTCCCTGATCTGCAATCTCGGCATCAGTCAGTCGGTCCACGACATCCTGTGGGATGGACTCCTTGAGCTTGTTCTGTCGTTTCAAGTACCAAGCCAGGGTCAAACATGGGATCATCGCGCCAAGGACGGTGGCTCCAACTGAGAAACCAAAACCGAGCGGATAGTAAGGAGCTTGCTTCTGCAGATAGATATTGGAGCCAATACCGCCACCGCCGATTGAACCAAGGACCATATAAATTCCAATAGCAGCAGCTCGCTTCGTAGGGTTAGGGATATTGCTGGCACACCAAGATCCCAGAACGGCTGCCTGAGCATTGTACCCACTTGCAGCAAGGAAGATGGCAAAGTAGCTTACTCCAGGAACGTCCTTGTGGTGCACACTAACCCACAGGATTATGATACCAATCAGCCCGATTGAGTAGCAAATCATGATTGGCAAGGCTCTTCTTCTTGATCTATCTGCTACCCAGGCCATAAACAGAGTGAGTATCGTGGCAGCAACATAAGGAGGAGTAGTCAGCGCCTGCGCTTTCACTGCAGTGTAACCAAGATTCTTGACCATGGTTGGGAGGGTGTATGACAGAGAATAAGTTGGGATAGAGCCACCAAACCAGAACATTAGTGCATAAAGGTAAACCTGAGGATCCTTGACGGCTTTCATGACATCACGAACACTGAACTCCTCAACTCCAGCCACACCGGTAGAATACTTCTGCCTCAGGTAGACATACTTTGATTCTTTCTCTGAAAGAGGAAAAGTTCTCTTCGATTTGGACGGAAAGTTGGGGAGTACGAAATAACCCGCAAGAGCAACTCCAACTGTCACAATGCCTTCGATGAAAAAGATCCACTTCCATGATGGCCAACCTTTTGTACCATCCAGATTATGAATACCATAAGCTAGAACTCCCGAAAATGCACCAGCCAAGCAGTTGAATCCATAGAATGCTCCCATTCTCTTGGTGATCTCGTTCCTTGTGTAAAAGCACGAAAGCACGAAGTACGCACCAGGATAGATGATGGACTCAAAAATTCCCAGAAAAATCCGGACAGCGACGTAGTCGTGGAAATTCCTGACCCAAGCCGTGCTCATCGCAATGAGACCCCAAACCACCATCATCGTGGGGATGACGGTCCGTGGGCCAAAACGCCTCAAAAAAATATTGGCAAAAGGCTCCGCAGCTCCATAAGTGAAGAAAAAGACGGTAAGGGCAAGGTTGTACTGCTGTGAGGTCATCCCTGTATCGGTCAAGAATCCAAAGATCTTGGCGTTACCAGCATTCGACTTATCAATGGAGCACCAGAGGTAGCACATGCCAAGGTATGGAAGCAATCTGAGATCAATCTTTCTCAACAACGAGCTGAGCTCCTTTGGATTGCTCTGGTAAAAGTCATCAAGCTGAACATATTCAGTGTACTCTGAATCATGGTCACCAGAGTTTGCACTGGCTGCGTCCACTTTGTACAGCGTCTTCTCGGCCTTCTCCATTATTGCTAGCTTGAAAGCTGTCAGAGCTACTAGTAGTTTATCAAAATGAGCTCCTAAAGGCTTGAGGGAGAGGACTAGCAGATGAAGAGTTCTGAACAGGCTCGAGGAGGGGGAGAAGGCAAGACTTTATATCTTAGCAGCACTCGATAAGAGATACGGGGCTTGGATAATGTACAAGGTGCAAAGCTGACAGAAGCCTCGAACTTGCTACCCTCGTAAGTGAAGCTCGGGTACCAATACCTTATCTTTCAGCGTTGAAGTGGCACTCCATGTCCTCGCGGCATCCTATCTTTATCATAGGGAAAAACCTGATTTGCTCATACTGATAGAGCTCTTATCGCGAAGTTCATGCGCAGTGCAAGTCAAATTTGCCGAGTTGGTCGATCGTTGATCGGTTTTTCAGCGATATCGGCAGATGTCGGTGATTTTTCCGATCACTTCGGTGATGCTGGCCAATGAAAGCTACACGAATTGGGACATGAAGCCGCACGATAAGTTCGATAACAATAAATTTGTGGGTAGTATAGCGATAAGCTGCATGCACGCTCCGGATCCGCGTGAACAATTCTTGGTTAGAGGCACCGCGGAATAGTTCAAGTTTAGATTAAGGCGATTTTCGATCGTAGTGTCACCCCGCCCCCCCAAACATGTTCACGAATAAGAGAGATCCAGCAGCACCGATCTGTTATCCGTATCACGTGCACTATTTGTCAGTGCAGTCCTGCTCTTAACCCGGCGACGGAGTGAGGAAGCTCGAGGCCGAAATAAATAGTTCTGGAAAAACTGTTTAGGTTCCGGCCATAATGGTGGCCTGTTTCTCCTGCAATAAGCGAAAGCAAAAATGTGATGGGCAAAACCCTTGTTCAAGGTGCATCAGGACTGGAAAAGCATGCCTATACCCAGCAACCTATGCGCAGTCCAAGGCCTCAAACAATCAGTTGGAACGGGTGTCTGAGTCTTTGGAGTACATGCGTGACACCATTAATAGCCTACTAAAGAAAGTGAGTACATTGGAAGACCGACTGGACAAGGTCGACAGTGCTACAACTGTAATCAAGGGGTCTGTGCACACTGACGGTGATCAAGGCTCGCTGCTTAGACCCTCTCAGCCAACAGCACCGGGGGCTCATAATTATGCGGGGAATATCGAGGATGGCTATCCTGTAACAACGCCAACTAGCGATACCGCTTCATCGCGTCCACCTGGTTCGTCTCCAAGAAGTACCGGAGAGGTAGGTGGCCGCGGCACGAGGGGCGACGGTAGGAAATCTCAACGGGGCATAGAAATCAGTAGCATCTCACTGTCACAGCCTCCCTTGAGCGCCGTTCAGAGCATGAAAATGACGGCTCAAGAGCAGATTCGTGGTTTGGATCGTTTTTCTGAGTCCGGCAACTGCAGCTCAGAACAGCGGGCAGTCTTTAATCCCCTGCCTCATATCATTGGGCTGGCTGCGGACACGACGTGGAGCTTTGACCCGGTGGAACTAGGAATTGTGACATTAGAAGAAGCACAGGGCCTTGTTGATACCTATTTTGCTGCGTACCATCCTATGGCACCCCTACTTACCCCAAGCATGTTTGATGACATCTCTGTTGTTCGCGGACAGTCTAGCTTGTTGTTCCTATCAGTTCTGTCAGTATCAGCCAGGTATTGCACCCGTGACAACTCAGGAACCTTGAAGCCTCACCGCGGATACGCAGAGATCTCAGCGTTGCAGAGTTACTGCTTATCTCAGCTCATAATGCATGGCCATGAGCCAGAGCAAGATCTGGAAACCTTGGAAGCCTTGCTTTTATATATTCAATGGAAGCCATTCAATCTTTACCAGAAGAGCGCCAACAAGTTTCATGATGCTTCGATATGGAATATTATAGGGCTTGCTATTAGATATAGCAAATTTCTCCGTCTCGAGCACAAAGTTCATGAGGGTTTCAAGGAAAAGCGGTCACCGACGCATCTAGATTTCCGGAGGCTACGCATACTACTCAATCTGGTATCTATCGATTACCATTTTATGCTCTCATCCCGGCTACCAGCGTCCTTTGATCCTTCCTCACTTGCCAACATTACCAGACGGAACATGTCACATCCTTATGTGGAGAGAAATGATTATAAACTTTTCGGCTTAGTCGAGCTAGCAACGGTACTCAAGTTTTCTTCACAAAAGTCGGGCACTCTGGGAAACTTGGACTGGCCATCTCTCACTATCTTGAATCAAATGCTTGATGATTGGGCTGAGAAGTGGGGTCCCACACGCTTGGGGGGCACTTCGTTGCTGCCACAGATGACGTTTCCTGCTCAAAGATGGTATCGCCTCGCTCTCAATATTTTGCCGGTCCAAAGATTGCTGACGCCGGGAGCAGATCTATCAGAGCAGGAGATCAAGCAGTGTGATTTGTGCCTGAAGCTTTGCACTGAGGCAGCTGTTGAGATGCTTGGTAGCTTTCTTCTGGATGAGTCCGGGAACCAATATGAAGGGCATCAGCTTTGTTCTCAGGAAGCCGATAGCTCTCTTCTGAGTATCAACCAGCGCGCCTTGTCTGAGTTCATCTATTCGATTGATCTGCACTGGGTCACCCATGCGTTTGCTTTCATATATCTATGTGTCATCTACTCGCGGGGAATTTTGGACGAAAACTGTGCACTTCGTGCCAGCGCGCTTCATACGCCTCTGCTCGATGGGGGTCACTCACCATTGAACGAGCGCAACATGCTTTACAAGATCTTGGATGTCGGATGTCAGTTGTTCTCTCAAATCAAGGATCTAGACTGGCACCCTGCCAGCTGGCTTGCAAGTGTTGTTCTAGATCTTTTTGAATCGATAACTACATCTGGCTCTTCTCAGGGACAGCTGTCAGAGATGGAGCTCTCGGCTCTTCCGCTGGACGCCATGCTTGACTGGGATTCCTGGATTGGATCCACGCGTGATCATGCTATGTAGAGTATCATTTATTATATGGGAATGTAGCCGCCCAATGCTCAGCAATTTCTTCTCTCGTAGCAAACCAGACTCCTGATTTAGACGTAGCATAGTCCAGGAATCTCCTCAAACCTGCAATCCTTCCAGGGCGTCCGACGATTCGGGAATGAAGGCCAATACTCAGCATCTTGGGGTGGCCAGCTTCTCCTTCCTTGTAAAGTTCGTCAAAAGAAGCAATCAGATATTCTGCAAACTGGTCTGGAGTAATGAAAGCTTGGTATCCGGCGTTTTTGTAGTCATTCGTGTCCATAGTGTATGGGACTATGAGCAGTCCCTTGTTGTCCTTTTCGTCTGAACCGGGATACGGTATCCAATATGGCAGGTCATCGGCATAGGAGTCAGAGTACCATAGCAAAGGAAGGCCCAGCTCGCTGAATGTTTGTGCCAACAAGGATCTGGACCGCTCGGCAGCTTTGCTTGAGATCATTCCATAGTACCAGCCCCTCGGTGGCCTACCGGAAGGTGCGACTTCCTTGATAGCTTCTACGCACTTTATGATATTCTGCTTCTCTTCTTCAGCGGACCATTCTGACCTGTCAACCCAACGCCATCCGTGAGACCCAATTTCGTGGCCATCGTTTTCCAGAGTCTCTGCAACCTCCGGATTCATAAGTAAAGCCTTCCCAACACCGAAGCAAGTGGCCTTGACTTCGAACTCTTCGAGAAGCCGCAGCACACGCCATACTCCGCTCCTTGAACCATATTCATAAAGAGATTCCATATTGACATCGCGTTGGCCCCCTGTGGTGGGCTTTACACCAGGGCCCAGCTCACTAGCGAGCACCTCGGTGATGTTGTCGCCATTGATTGGAGTAACCTCGCTGCCCTCCTCATAGTTGATTACAATTTGGACAGCTATTTTGGCACCTCCTGGCCATTGAGGATCAGGCGTAGAGCTTCCATAACCCTTCAGGTCTCTGGGTCCGTATTCCGCAATTTGCATTTTTTTTTTTTTTGATGGTTGATCTCAGGGTAGGGAGCATTGACAGAGTTTTAGCGCTAAATAGACAGGACTCCGATGATGGCCGACAAGCCGAGATTGAGCGTTATCGGCGCGATAAGGTATTATGCATGCTGATACGCCTTGGCGGAAACAATAGCGATCTCGGCCGATCTCGGTTTCAGCTCCGATCGAACCTGGTATACTAAACCTTGACCCCAAGGCTGAACTTTCCACAACCTTCAACTCAAATTGGAGCAGTAAAAATGGTTCGAAAATTTCAAGAGGGCATTTATGTGCCGTTTCCTTGCCTATTCAAGGCTAATGGCGACGTTGACTATGAGCAGTACTCAATTCACGTTCAGCGCGTGTGCAAACATGGGATCTTGCCAGTGGTGTCTGGATCAATGGGAGAGGCAGTACATCTGAGCCACGAGGAGAGAATGAAGTTGATACAAACCGCAAGAGCCGCTTTGGATGGGATCGGCCTTCAAGAAGTGCCTATCATGGCTGGTACCGGCGCCACCTCAACCAGAGAGTCCATACAGCTGACTCTGGAAGCTGCTGAAGCTGGTGCCGATAGTGTACTGGTTGTTCCGCCTGGGTATTACGCTGGCGCCTTGGACAGATCTGCGTTGAAGCAGTATTATCTCGATATTGCTAAGAAGTCGTCAATTCCGGTGTTTATCTATAACTTTCCTGGAGTCGCAGGCGGCATCGACATGGACAGTGATCTGATCGAGGAGATTGCGAAAGAAAGCAGCAACATCTGCGGAGCCAAGCTCACATGTGCTTCAGTGTCCAAGCTAGAGCGGATCTCTCAGTTCAGCAGACAGACTGCAGTGGAGAAGCCTGGCTATGAGTTTGCGTGTTTGGCTGGTTTTATCGACTTTCTCCTCCCTGCAACTCTGGTGGGAGGAAAGGGCTGCATTGGGGGCATTCCCAACTTTGCGCCAAAAACTTGCGCTAAGCTGTGGGAGTTGTGCCAGAAGGCTTCAGACGGGAAAGAGGCCCTATGGGAGGCAAACGAGTTGCAATACCTGGTGTCCAAAGCAGACTGGCGAGCCTCCAAAGCTGGCATTGCTGGAATGAAAGCGTTGATGCATAATCTGTACGACACCGGGACTGATCCTCGTCGGCCACTTTTACCCATGGCTGCCGATAAGGCCGGCGATTTTATCAACGATCCCGCGATCAAGGCTATTCTTGATTATGAAGCCAGTATCTAAGTAGATTCTAAGATAACTTTGCTTTATTATAACCTAACGATAATCGGAATCGGCATTTATCGGGCAGTTGACAATCGGTATTTATCGGCCCTAATCATCAAAGATAAGTATATACGAGCCCACAGTGATAAATTTATAAATAATTCACGATACCTCGACTTTTTTCAACAACCAGAGTCGGATATATCAAAAATGGCCCCAGTAACTGCAGCTCCTCACACTCAAGAGCCTTTATACGCTAAGCGACCCGCCAAGGAGGACGGGTCTGCTCTCTATCCTCAATACTTGCCCTTCTACGATCCCCTGGAGACGGTTGAGGACCTTGGTGCGTTTGAGCACGAGGATCCTGCTTCCAGGGCGGACCCTGCCAAGCCCCATCTTTTCAGAACTTCGACCAAGATTACCGACTTCACTCCTGCTATTGGTACCGAGATCCACGGTGTTCAGCTTTCTAAACTAGATGGTCAAGGACTTGACGAGCTTGCTCTTCTGGCAGCTGAGCGCGGCGTTATTGTCTTGAGGGACCAAGACTACGCTGACATTGGTTTCGAGAAGCAGAAGGCTATTGCTAGGCATTTCGGGCCCTTGCACATTCATGGATGGGCTCCCCACCCCGCAGAGGGCCCAGAGGAGTTTATGATTATTTATGATCACGTGGATGACCTACGTGTGAGAAAGTCTTGGAAGGGACACAGCAACGTGCAATTCCACATGGACCAGTCGGGCGAGCCTCAGCCTCCTGCCTGTACCATCATCTGCATGCTGGAGTCTCCCGCAACTGCTGGTGGTGACACCATCTTTTGCAGTGGAGTCGGTGCTTACAACCGATTGTCTCCCAAGTTCAGAAAGAGACTTGAGGGGCTTCATGCTATCAACAGTAACCGCGGAGTTGCTACCTCCGAGATCCAGAACAATGGCGAGAAGGCTATTCAACGACGCCCCATGACCACTAGCATCCACCCAGTCGTGGCTGTCCATCCCGTGACCAAGCAGAAGACCTTGTTTGTCAACCCAGTCTACACTGAAGCCATTGTGGGGATGCAAAAGGAAGAGAGTGACGCCCTGCTTGGCTTCCTTTTCTCTCATATCATGCGTGGCCAAGATTTTCAGTGCAGAGTGAGGTATGACGCTGGTACCGTTGTTATCTGGGATCAGCGAGTGACCACCCACTCCCAAACCTTGGACTATCCTCTTGATGGCCAAAGGCGACATGGGTTCCGTTTGACCGCCCTGGGTAACAAGCCCATTCCTTCTAAAGAAGATGAAGACGATGAGCGTCTGGATGAGTATTTGTATCACTGAGTAGCCTCAAGTCATAAAGCATGTTTTTCACACATTGGGCCAGAAGTTCAAGGTACCAGATATTGCGTAATAAAGGTATTTTACTAAGCGTCCGTTGTGTGTAAAATACGCGGCCGATCGAGCCTCCGCGTATTTGGGACGCTGAGGAAAATACCACCAATAAAACGCGATACGCGGCGGGGGCCCGAAAATACGCGGCCGATCGAGAATCCGCGTATTTCTTTTCAAGCTGGACGCTTATGTGGTGGGCGGGAAACTCGCGGTAAAAGGCTGTACCGATCGAGGGCCGTCGTGTGTGGAAGTCGCCTCAGTAGAAATCTCGCGGTAAAGTGGCTGAATCTCTCGGTGATCGGGGGTCGCAGATTCTGGTTAGTTTTACGTCGGTAAAAAACTAGCGGAGTGTCTGTCATTGCAGAATATCGGTACATTTGGCCATTTTGCATAGTAAATAATGTTAGCG
>JAKTSO010000043.1:0-90092 GCA_030580275.1 Groenewaldozyma sp. yHMH443
AGCCTCAATGATTTGGCCCAGCAACCTGGTGGCCACCACTTTCTTGACTAATATCCACTTGAAAGTCAACCACGTGGCGAACGGGTGGAGGATCACTAGGCTACGGTTTTTTCTCTATGTTTTGATGGGTTCCTTTGTATGGACATGGGTACCCAGTTTCTTTGCTAGCTTTATGTCAAACTTCTCCTTTGCATGCTGGATCACCCCGGAAAACAGGGTGATCAACCAGCTGTTCGGCACCGAGTCTGGGCTCGGCATGCTGCCCATTACCTTTGACTGGAACCAGATCGCTGGGTATATTGGGTCGCCACTTGTGCCGCCGTTTTACGCTATTGGTAACGTGCTGGTGTCGGTGGTGGTGCTGTACTGGCTCGTGGTCCCCATTGTGCACTATTCGAACATTTGGTTTGGACATTACGTGCCCATGACTTCAATTGATCCGATTGACCGGTACCAGAACAGCTACAACGTGTCGCGAATATTAAAACCGAGCAAGAATTCGTTTATGATGTTCGACAAGGAGGCTTATGAGAAATACTCGCCCTTGTTTTTGTCAACCAGCTATGCAATTTCATACGGGATCTCGTTTGCAGCTATTACGTCTGCTATTGTGCATACCGTCCTTTTTGATAGCAGGAATATCATTTACTACTGGCGCAACTCTAGGAGCGAACCGGATGATATCCATATGCGCTTGATGAAACGGTACAAGGATGTGCCCGATTGGTGGTTTGGGGTATTGTTTGTTTTGGTTTTCTCGCTGGCTATTGTATCAGTACGGGTCTACGAGACGGGGTTGCCAGTGTGGGCGCTGGTAGTAGCACTCATTATTGCTCTGGGGCTACTGATCCCTGTAGCGATGATTTTTGCCCTGACCAACATGCAGGTAGGGCTCAACGTGCTGACCGAGTTTATTGTCGGGTACATGGTCCCTGGGCAACCTTTGGCTATGATGATGTTCAAGACTTATGGGTACATTAGCAACTACCAAGCGGTGACATTTCTCCAAGATATGAAGTTGGGGCATTACCTCAAAATCGAACCGCGGCTCATGTTTGCCGCACAGCTGGGGGCTACCATCTGGGGATCATTAGTGCAGCTTGCCGTCGTCAACTGGGCATTGGATAATATTCCGGACATTTGCAGTTCGCACCAACAATTTGCATTTACGTGCCCTCAGGGCCAAGTGTTTTTCAACGCCTCAGTGATTTGGGGGCTTATTGGCCCACAGCGGCAATTCAACAATGGGCAAATTTATCATACCGCATTATTTTTTTTTGTTATTGGAGCGATTTTGCCGGTGTTCAGCTGGCTGTGGCTCAAAAAATGGCCCAAGGCTAATTTCATGAGACAAATCCACTGGCCGGTTTTCTTTAACGGTATTGCATATATCCCACCCGCGACGCCGTACAATTACGCATGTTACTGTTTCATCGGGTACTTGTTTGGGTACGTGGGCAAGCGGCATTGGTTCAACTGGTGGGCCAAGTACAATTATACCTTGAGTGCCGGGCTCGACTTGGGACTGGCTTTGGGGTCTCTTCTTATCTTTTTGATTATGCTGTCACCCAAGGTTCAGTACCCTAACTGGTGGGGGAACCCGCAGGGAGGGTCGTTCAACACTGCTGATGCCAACTCTTTGCCATTGAAGACTCTTAACAAAGGTGAAACGTTTGGTCCTTCCACTTGGTAGTTGATTCTGCTCTTATTCGTCTGATTTTTATATTTCGACATTTTGCATACTTGAGACTTCGTATAAGCAAGACTTTGTATATTTGAAATTTGAGATACTAAAAATAATCTACATTTTTTTTCTAGAAGTTAACCTTGGCGACGGTCTCGTAGAAGCTCTTTCCTTGGATCTCAGCGACCTCGAGCTCGATCGCGGAGGGCTGTCTGGAGCCATCGGCGGCGGAGAAGGTACCAGCACCCCATGGGGACCCACCGTGAACCTCTGACAAGTTACTGAACTGACCAAAAGTATGCTTGTAACCCAGGGGCACGTAGATGAGGCCATGGTGGGCAAAGGTGGACATGCTGTTGATCGCAGTAGTCTCCTGGCCACCACCCATAGTACCGGTAGACACGAACAGACCAGCGTACTTGCCGGCGAACCCACCGGTAGCCCAAATACTGCCGGTAGCGTCCCAGAAAGCTCTCCATTGGGAGGGCTGGTTACCGTACCTGGTGGGGATACCAAACAAGATAGCATCGTACTGGAGCAGGTCGGTAGGTTGAGCAACGGGGTCCTCAGACTTGGGAGGGGCGTGCATCTTGGTCAAAACCTCCTCGGGCAATGTCTCGGAGACTTGGAAAAGACCAACGTCAGTGGCACCAGCCGCCTCGAGGCCCTTCTTGACGGCAACGGCCAATTGACGGATATGTCCGTACATGGAGTAGTAGACAATTGCAATCTTGGGACCAGCCATTGTCTCAGTTGGTTCCTCCGTGGTTGAGGTAGTAGGTTGTTGTTGAGTTTCCTCGGGTTGTTGAGGGTCTGCAGCTACAATTGGTTGTTGAGCTGACTCCTTTGGTTGTTGAGGTTGTTGTGACTGCTGAACTGGTTGCTTGGGAGTAGCAGCGGCAGAAGAGGCAGAAGATGGGTTTGACGATTGAGAGCTGTTCTTCGAAGACTTATTTTTCTTAGAGCCCAGGAGCTTCTTGACGGTTTTCATCAAGTGGCTAAAGTGACTAAAGTTGGCTAAAGTCGGCTAAAGTGGTCTAAAGAGAAAGGCGAAAAGAATGGTTTGATACAAAAGCGAAGGAAGAACAAAGATAGGCGCGGGGAGCCTCTTTATATATATTTTCTAACTTTACTTGTCCCCGGGCCATGAGAGAGCCAGCGAACGCGATCATGATCGGGGTAGGATTTGGCTCCGTGATTTGCGTCTTGACAATAATCAGATCTACATGGCATAATCCTTAGATAATGGGGAGCGGGAGCGCCTGGGAGTTTTGGCGGGGGATGCTGACAAGCTCCAAATTTACGCTTTCTACCATTATGTAAGTTTTACCTCAGATCGGCACCCTGGCACCCTCTGCAGCACGTTCCAACCACACAATCTAACCACACAAAGACGCACTTATCTAATTCTTGGCTAATCCAAATCTTGACAGTTTGTCACTGCCCGAGAGATCTCGAGAGCATGGGGACACTCAATTAACCGCTTTGTGAGGTCCGGCGGCTCAACCAGTTGATAGCTATCAACTGGCAAGAGTGGATGGGCCCCAGCATCACGATTGCATCACGGCTTGAGAGGACTCAAATCAGCCCCTGAGAGGTATGTTATCCAAGCCGTTCCGGTTTGCTCCAAGCTGAGTAAGCCAAAAGACCGGTCGGCCGTTCATTCATCATCATCATTTGATAGTGAGTGCTGAGTATCTTGGGAGAAGAAATGAAGAATAGCTAGCTGGTTCGGTGTATGATTGGGCTGTTACGTTATTTCAGTACTTGGAGTCTTCTCAGCGGATATTGGTATTAGAGGAGACTCCCTGAGGGCCCTTTTTTTTTTTTTTTTAATCTGGATGCGTCTATTATGATAGCTACTTATCAAAACTGGTCTCAAGATCCTTGAACCTCCTCCTCCTCCTCCGCGTTGAGCATACTATGGCTGTAGTAGAGTGGCAGAGCACGTGCCTAGTAAGTTGAAATAAGGTAGGTAGGTAGGAGGTACCTCCTACAACACGGATGTGCCACGTGCGTTCTTTCGAAGTTGAATGGAAAAACGGTCCCGGGTTCAATTTGGTCCGACATGATGATGCCCCAAAAAAAAAACCATCTTTACTAGCTAATTTGCAGTTTTCAGTGCCGGATTTCAGCACGACTGAGCATTTTTTTTGAAATTTTCAATACCGGAACTCGACTCTATGTATCAATTTTGGCTAGATTGAATCTCCTCCATTCCAATTTGGAACACCACAAAACGAGTATTTGATGAGTTATCTGGCCTTTTGTGTGCTGAAAATACCGTGGTATCAGGTATCGAGATGCTTATCGATCGATCGGATTGATGCTGCTGCAGTGTAGTAGATCGATCTTAGCCAAGTAGTAGATCGATCTTAGCCAGTAGTAGATCGATCTTAACCAGTAGTAGATCGAATACAGCGCTGTTAGAATTGCAATGATCGATGAAGGACCCGGTTTCCGTGAACCTTGGATGTTGACGTACCACAGAGGACACCGCGTGGTCAGCGTCCTCTTCAGCAATGGTGAAACAACGCTCCAGGAGATCAATTATGCGTTTGAGTGTTCGAGTCTTCTCAGGTAACTCAAGATATTCTGCAAATAGCTCGCCTCGCAGCTTTGATGCGACAAAGGGTACAAGGCGATCTGACGCTCTAAGTTGAACGACATTTGTTGGGTTATTGTGTAAAAACCATTCAGCATTGTTATATGCGGACAACGCTCCTCTCACGGACTCCTTCCATGAGATGAATTTGAGCCGGTCAGGTTGTTTCTTGTCACAATACAACCCTGGTACTTGACACCAGCTCACTTTACTTGAGTCATTCTGGAGGGCTTCAAGTGTGCTCTGATCAGGAACCAGTGTAACCGAGCTTTGAGTTTCAACCAGGCTCCGCAGGTTCAATAACTCCTCCTCTTCAGTGAGAGACGCTTCAGTGACTGGTGCACTGTTTGGTGCTGCAGTTGCGCTGTTAGGCCCAGTAGTTGTTGTTGACATATTGACAGCCAACCCGGCTCCAAGAGCACTAATGGGTGCTGTTGTTGTGTCAGGATTTGTGGCATCGAGTGATGCACTTGTGGGCGCTTCCATCCTTGTTTGTTGCACCCGTTCAATATCTCCTGTGGTATAGGACCTTTTCCTTCCCTGGTTTAGGGGAGTCCCTGGCGGGGGCCACAAAAGATCCAGCTTGCCTTAGCTGGTACCACACCACCGGTGGTAAATAAAATTGATAAATAACGGACTTTCCTGATCCGCTGAACTTCCTCCTCCTCAAAAATCCTACCACCTTCTCAAAACCACTCAAATTCGCGGTGACACCACGAGAAAAAAAATATTGGTTGGGGCTTCCAAGCCTCAAATCACCCCAGAACGCGCTTAACCCAACGGCTAAGCTTATTGTGACTCTTAATCTGTTAGAATATAATGACTGTGCACTCTTGTAACCACAGGTATATATTCAGTGGCACGTGAGCAGCGGTCCCACCTGCTCCTACGTCTTCCTCCTCAATACTTGTCAAGTTCAACTCCAGGTTGTTTCAACAATACAATACCAATAAATTAATCTATGTGGGACAAGGAGTAAAAACTATCTAACCATAGTGAAAACATCTTAAAAACAATTACCAAATCACAGTGTGTCGTCCAGGTGCGATCTCACCTTAAATTCCAACAAGCGCGCGCTGCACACTAGTGACATTAACGTTACTAGCTCACGGGCCTCTGCGCTCTAGGCTCTAGCTCATTATTGAGGGTAGGATCATTCAAAAATTATGAGCAAGCTTCAAGTCCGCTGCGGTCTTCTTGAGAGAGGAGTAGCTACCAGGTTTGAAGGTTTCACATCAAACTACAACGCCCAGTGAAATTCATCAAGTGTATTGGTCCGACATGTTTCATCGCGAGAACAGATTCCAAAAGCGCAAAAGAAAGTCATGAAGCACCTGTTCGCCGACCTTGAGCTGAGACTATAGCTGGCTGAGTAGTGCAAAACTGAATAGAAAAACGGCCACGAGAAGATGAAAAGCATCAGTTTTTGGACACTCGCCTATGAATCTGGTCAGCATCCATGATACCTTGAGTGTTTGACATGAGCTCTATGAATCGGAGCACCGTCGAACATGACGAGTCCTGCCGTCACGGCTTTCTGGCGTTCGTTCGTCTGGAGTATTGTCACTGGCATCGCTGTATCCTATAAGTTTCCTGTCCTTTGATGATGTGCCGTCAAACTTGAAAGACCTATTGCCGTTGAGGAATCTACTCAAAATTGAATGAAAACTCCTTTGTAGTGCCTGGTGATTCGACAACCTCGGTCCACTTCCGTTTGCTTTTATTAGTCTTGCCGTTCTGAAGCACTTCAAAGGTAGTGGCACCATTAGCCGTAGTCGCAGTAGCAGCAGAAGACAGTTGCTTACTCAGACTAGCCACTAAACCCGGTTCATGCTCTTCCAACGCAGCGACAAACTTTGAGTATATCTCCTCAGGGTGCTCTGCCCAGTCCGTGGGCCACCCGCTCAACTGATCAGGTTTGAACTTCATGAAATCCAGAGCTTGTTTCAGGTATGGTTTGCACACAAAGTTACCCGTCATTGCCAGGGTATGCGTGGCCATAGAAGTGGACATGCTTGAATTAAAGTCAGATTCTGGAGGCAAATTCAAAACCATGTGCCACCAACCGGCGGGGACGTAGACGCATTCTCCCGGTCGACAAACTCCGGTGATGCAGTCGTCGCGGTGCAAAGCTTCTTTGTAAAACCCTGCATTCACCCATTCAGCTATAGACTCAGGTTGAGTGACTTCGCTCTGGTCAGCGTCGGTGTGCACTCCGGGCGGAGGAGGCACTTGATTTGAAGACTGAGGCGGGAAAAACACCCAGTACTTGGACCCTCCCGCAACAACATAGTTGTACGCACTAGTACCATTGGGGTCCTTGTGGAAAACGCTCCCGCTACCGGAAGGCCCAAGTATGAGCCACCGGTGATCAGGCCGGTGCGACAGGTACTCAAAGTAATCTGTTCCAAAAACGGACTCTAGTAGTTGAGGATCCTTGGGCTGCAGTTTCGGCACTATTTGGGACTGAACATGTTCTCCGCAGTCAAATAAATATAATGGTGATTCATCAAGGTTGCTCCGCATGTATTCCTTGTAGAGTTCGAGCGGCCAGTCCATGTATTCTTGCCTGAATATAATCTTGTCCAGATTAGTTTTTTTATCCGTTGGTCTTTTGTCGGCACTTAGAATATCAAACAGTTGGTCAACTATACCTTGCGAATCCTGGAGTGGGCCAAGCTTGAACTTGAAGGGAGTTTCGTAAAGCTCAGCGCTGAACTGCTCGAACGTAGGTACAGAGTCTAGCGTTTTCATATTGGCTTTGCTCAGTTTCAGTGCTTTGGTATAGTCCGTATGGCTGTTCATATGGGGTCTGTACAAAAAATTCGAGTATAGATCCTCGCCAACCTTCGCCATTGGCCCTTCTGTGGCTTCTCCTTCCGATGTGGAAACAGGCTGCTCGTGCTCTATCCAGGTCTGTCGCCAGGACCCATACCATTTTTTCACAGGTTTATTCGAATGATACACCACTCGTTTCCATAGCTCGTCGTACCATGTAATGGCATAAAGACTGCGGCATGTATGTCCAACGTGAAGCAAATCAAATCCCGGGTCCGCAGTCTGGGAAGTATCATCCATGTTGGCTATCAGCTCATCCAGTATAGCCACTATAAGCTCGTCCGGTAACCTGCCTAAATATTTGCCCAGTAGATCCTTCCGAGGCTTTGCATTGCCGAATATCAGCACATTGCCCTCCGGCTTGACCCCCAGCGGGTGCGGTTTCACCAAACTCATTTCGTCGGGGGTTATAGCATTATCACCTAAAGTGGTGTCAAAGTGAAATATTTTTCATACTAAGATTCACTTAAATGGTCAGCTGGACTTTAAGAGATATGAAAAGGAAAAAAAAGCTGTAACAATTTTTGAATATTATTTACATTATAGATGCTAATTGAACTAATACAAAGGTTACTGCTCATATGGCTTACGCACCAGCATGGGCCGCTTGCGGTCGACCTTGACCTTAGGCTTAGCAGGCACCACCAGGGTACGTTGTCGTTTTGGTATATATTCACTTCGCTTCTTGAGCTTCTTAGCGTAATCCGACGTTTTCTTCCCCGGGTACAAAACTCGAGCATCCTCTGGAGTCTCTCCTCTAGCGGCTGCAGCGTTTTGCCCCGATACATTAGTTTGGGCCGTTGCATTGATACCCTCCTTTGATTTCCAATAATTTTGAATCTCCTTGACACAGTGCATGCAAAGCGTATGTGCCCGTTTGTAGTGGCCACACGACGGGCACCTTGTCAGTGACTTGACTCTCTCAACTTGCTTTTGAGGCGACATTTGACGAACTCGTTTCCGCCTGTATGATACTTTCTTCTTGGGTACTGCTTTTAGGATCCCAGTGTCTTGGAACTCAATAACCCCTTTGCTGGTAGGCTCTGCTGGAGGAGGAGCGCCGAACCTGCCTGCTCCCTGAGGAGGTGTGTCCACCGGCGTCGTCCTGCCTAGACCAGGTACCGGCATCCAGCTGGGCAGGGGCAGTCTCACTGCGATACCCGAGGGGGTGGTCCACGAGGGGGTGGTCCCCGATCCCCCGGATCCTAGACCAAGACCCAGCCCAAGGCTGCTGCCTAAAGTGCCAATGTTTATGCCAAGTATGTTGATGCCATTCGCAGTGCCGGAGCTCGCCGACCCCACCGCTCGTGGTATCAGTCGGCCTAGAGAGAAGATCATCTAGGGTATATGTTGTGCTGTGGGATAAAGCGGACAAATCTCGAAAAGTGAAAAATTGTATCTAGCTTATTATACGTGAAAGTCAAGGTCACACAGACTGTAAATCGATCCTTAGCACCACCTCATGAGTTTAGCTGGAGCTCGTTAGTAATTGAAAGCTTCCCGAGCTAGAATCCCGACCATGACACAAATTGACACCGAGCTGGGCCAAGCCAGTGCCTCTGAAAAGATACCTACTCATATTCAACGGTTCAAGACAGAAACTGAGCTGCTTCTTGTAAAAAAAAATTGTACTGGGCCAGGCCCACCTAAATTGAGCTACTTTCCCTAATTCCCCATAAGGCAGAAAACGCACGTGACACTGACGCGTTCACGCAATCGTTCGCGACTGACTTTAAACCGTGCACTCGCAAGATAGGTCTTTATTTATTTTATTGTTGCTTTCGCGCTTGTAATTCTCTTTTCCACATTCAACGCGAACCAATCTTTTTTTGAAAAGACCAAAAATCAACAATGCCAGGGCCGGTTATCGCCCCCGCGAACCATGTTGGGTTTGACTCCATCACTCACCAGATAGAGCGCCGTCTTTTGAAGCGCGGCTTTCAGTTCAACTTGATGGTAGTTGGCCAGTCTGGGTTGGGCAAATCTACTCTAATCAACACTTTGTTTGCCTCGAAGTTGGCGGAGTCTTGTGGACGTACCTCTGCTACTGAGCCTATTGAGCGTACCGCTGAAATTAAGGCTACCAGCCACGTTCTCCAGGAGAATGGCGTCAAGCTCAAGTTGAATATTATTGACACGCCCGGGTACGGCGACCAGATTAATAATGACCGGTGCTGGGATCCTATCATCAAGTATATCAAGGACCAGCACTCACACTACCTGCGCAAGGAACTGACTGCTCAACGGGAGCGATACTTACCTGACACGCGCGTCCATTGTGTTTTGTTTTTTATTCAACCTACCGGCCACGGACTCAAACCTATCGACGTGGTGGTATTGAAGAAGCTGACCGAGATTGCCAATGTTGTCCCTGTTATTGCCAAGTCTGATTCTTTGACACTGCTGGAACGTGAGTCGTTCAAGGGTAAGGTGCAGCGCACTTTTGCCGAGAACAACTTGAAGCTTTACCCTTATGATAACAACGACGAGTACGACGAGGATGAGAAGCTGTATATTCACGATATCAGAGAGACTCTGCCCTTTGCTGTTATTGGATCCGATAGTACTGTGGTGGTCAACAACCGTGAAGTTAGAGGTAGACGTACTAGATGGGGGGTTATCAATGTTGAGGACGAGGCTCATTGCGAGTTTATTAAGCTGCGAGAGTTTTTGACTTCAAACCATTTGCAGGATATGATTGATACTACTGCTCAGATCCATTACGAGGCTTTCAGGTCTAAACAGCTTATGGCACTCAAGGAATCCAGCAGCAGTTCTAACAGTAACACGACTGGCAGCGGTAATGGTGGCGGCGCTCACCATGCAACTGGTAATTACGGTAACCGTGTTTTCTCTGCTTCAAAGAGATGATTCCGGTTCAGTATTCGTTCTTCTTTTTTTGTAATCCAGTAGTATATGTATGCAAGGTTTTATTTATGATTGTACTAGCAATAGTGTTTGACGTGGTTGGAGCTTGGTTTGAGATAAGCTGAGGGCAATTTGACCCATATACGTTTGTCACAGAGAGAGACGAGATTTCGTTACGATTATCTGTCTATCCAAGCCAATTCAAAAGACTCAAAGACATGCAATCAGTCACAAGTTAAAGTCTTAAGCTCCGTCTGAGCGTGTCGTTGAAACTTATGAGAGTTTTACTACATCCTCGAACTTGCCTGTCTTCGTGCACGCGTCACGTTACCCTATCTCTCTCGGGCCCAGTCGGTGGGACAATCAGTGGAGATCAACGATCGGCCGTGGAGGCGCCCTGAGAACGGCTAGTTCGAGGTTATCGATAGCCGGCCGGCCGACCGGCGGGGTGCGCCGGCCATGTATGGCCGCGGTCACGTGCTTATCTCTTTTTTCGAAGGTACCTTTTTATTCTTCGTTCTGAAAGGTAGAGAGCGAAGTGACAACATGCAACAAGTGTTTTGAAAGTCACTGCTTCAGGACGAAAGAGCCTGAATAAGGCATCTCGTTGTCTTTATTTGGTCCGGCGTCTATAAATTGTATGACAAGAAAGCCAATGAAAGCAGCATTAACTCCCAGATCGTATTTGGGTCTCGAGAAAGTCCGTGAAGCGGTGCCCCAGCGCTCATGTTAGAGGCCGCAGCGACTTGACCATTTCGGACATGGCCACTTTGCAGAATAGCGCAACTCAATAATCACATTCGAGATGCCAGCCCTTTCTCATTTTCAGGGCCATTCTGGATTTTTTTCAGCACTGTTATTTGTGAAGCTAATAACAGCACCAAATCAGAGGCCTAGCACAAAAAACGACTTCAGTTTGTGCGTGAGTACGACTCATATGGGGCTCTCTATAACCCTACTGGCAACATCAAACCACCATCTAGCCTCATATATAGCCATCTAAAGAGCCTGGTCCACGAGATTTCACATATTATTGCCGTGTTAGGGCTGTTTACTTGGTTATACACGTGCTGTGCTTGATATAGGTCTGGCTCATGCTCGCAGCATGAGGGTTAATCTGGCCAGTAAATTTACCCCTGGCTAGCTATAAGCCGGCCTCCCAGGGGTAACTGATGAGCTGCGCCGAAGAATAAAAGCTTAAATGATTCTGAGCGCGCACTGCAGTAAATTAACAAAGCGATCGGGGGGGGCCCTGGAAAACCGCCCTGTCAATCTGTCATCTCACATACTGTGTTCTTTTCTCTCGTAAAACAAAAACACACCGTCGAGTCGTGTTTCACCTTCCTTTTCATATTCGAAATAGCGCATTTTGTGCATTGAACTGATCTTCGTTAGATCTTGCTGCTACACTCGTTTGACGTGGCTATAAGAGAATTCTACAGCCAGCTGAAGGCTCAACAAAAAGGACAAGGTGAATCAACAAAATGTCAACGGTTATGGCTCCGGCTGCCCGAGTGGGCTTTGATACCATCACCAAGCAGCGTGAACAACGATTTCTGAAGCGTGGTTTCCAATTCAACCTGATGGTGGTAGGCCAGTCCGGGCTGGGGAAGTCAACACTTGTGAACACGCTTTTTGCTACACGGGTTGCTGAGAGCAGCGGACGGACATCTGCTGTTGACCCCATTGAGCGCACGCCGGAGATCAAGGTGACGAGCCATGTCTTGGCTGAAAATGGAGTACGGCTCAAGCTCAATGTGATTGACACCCCCGGGTACGGCGACCAGATCAATAATGACCGGTGCTGGGAGCCTATTGTCAAGTATATCAAGGACCAGCACTCGCATTACCTCCGCAAGGAGCTGACTGCACAACGGGAGCGATATTTGCCTGACACCAGGGTCCACTGCGTGTTGTATTTCATTCAGCCGACTGGTCACGGTTTAAAGCCCATTGATTTGATTGTGCTGAAAAAGCTTACAGAAATCGCCAATGTAGTCCCGGTTATTGCCAAGTCAGACTCACTAACTTTGCCAGAGCGCGAGTTGTTCAAGAACAAGATCCAGCGGACAGTAGCTGAGAATGGGCTGAGGCTCTACCCTTACGACAATGACGAGTACACTGAGGACGAGCGGCTGGAGGTGAGAGCTATCAGGGAGATGCTGCCCTTTGCCGTAATTGGGTCCAACCGGCTTGTGCACGTTAATGGCCAAGAGGTGCGTGGCAGACAGCACCGATGGGGGTTGATTAACATTGAGGACGACACACACTGTGAGTTCAATCATCTTAGAGAGTTTCTGTACGTGACTCACCTGCAGGACTTGATTGATACCACGGCAAGAACGCACTACGAGCTGTTTAGGTCCAAGCAGCTGCTGGCTCTTAAGGAGAGCAGCGCTAATGCCAATTCAAACACAAGCACAAATGCAAATACCAGTACCAGTGCAAATGCTGGTAAAACGTCGAGCTCAAATGCAAACTCAAGCACCCCGACTGCGGCCGCCGCCGCCGCCGCCGCCGCCGCAGGCAACACTAGCACCACGGGGTCTGCCACTAGTGGTAGCGGTGGACGAGCCGGCCACACTGGCAGTGACAAGCTACCAGCTGTCCCCACTCAGCAAGCACCGCCTCAGCGGTCACACTCAGCTCTCATGGGGCCCTCTCCAAAACGGTAATTTATTCTTCATTTTGATTCTATCGACATTTTTTTTGAGTATTGATATTAGACAATTAATTTTATCTCTTTCTTTTGCAAGATGTTCTACTTTGAACATCTTTAGCTAGCTATTCCTGAGCAATTGCTTCTTTTTGCAGCGAATTGGTCACTGCTAAACACGAATTGCGGCTGCTTAACACGTTGGACCTGTGTACCCCGCTATTTACAAAACTCTGCATTGCCGCAGCCATGTATCATGCAGGACAACTTTACGTAATCATCATATGTAATTTATGCGCACATTATCAGCGTAAATCCAAACAGCGGGGAGCAGCACGGCTCAGCACTTTCTTGGTGTCGAGTGCTGCTAAGTTAGAGAGAATCCTTATCTCTCTGGGCGGCAGCGCGGCACCTCCACCTTTTTCGTCGTTCCCCACCTCCCGATTTTTCCTTTTTCTGTTTACTCGCGACCCCTTGGCGATTTCTCTTCTTTTACCATATTTCACACCATTCAGTTTGAATAGACACGGGAATGAAAGCGTACGCTACGTTGCTCTACGGCAAGTCGTACTTGCAAGGAGTGGCTGCGCTGTACCAGTCGCTTCAGGACGTTGGGGCCGAGTACCCCCTGGTAGTTTTGGCAGCACCTGATTCCTATGACGCGGCGCTAGCAACTTTTTCTGGTGCATCCCTTGATAGCGGGAACCTCATTTTGAACAAAATCGAGCCTATTACTGGCGCTAATGGCAAAATCATTGACAGGGGTGAACTCTCGGCTAGTTTGACCAAGATTCGAATCTGGCAATTGACAGACTATGAGCTTGTGGTATACCTAGATGCTGATACAGTACTACTACGAAACATTGATGCCTTGTTTGAATTCGCTAACAAAAAGCTGGCGTCAGGGACCAAAACTGAAGAAGAAGAAAGTGCCAAACATGAAATACTGGCGGCGCCTGATATCGGATGGCCCGACATTTTCAACTCTGGTGTGCTGGCAATCAAGCCCAGCATAGCCACGTTCGAAACTCTTCATTCCAAGTCCCAGGATATCAAGACCAACTCGTTTGATGGGTGTGACCAGGGTTTACTCAACCAACACTTTGAGGGTAAGTGGGCAAGGCTGCCCTTCACATTCAACGTGACCCCATCCACAGAGTACCAATACACCCCGGCCTTCAGCTACTTTAGAGACAAGATCAATATTGTGCATTTCGCGGGCCCCCACAAACCTTGGAAGGGAACAATGGCAACCGAGTTGTCGGCTTTTTGGCAGTCGAAACTGGCCAAGTTCTTACAATCCTCATCGCCTCTCGCAGCCTCGTCCTTGTCCTCGTCAGCATCCGTGTCGCCACATGTATCAGCTTCACAGGCAGCTGCACTCAATACCTTGAACTTGCCATCGGCCTCGTCATCTACTTGGGGTAGACTGGTGGAACCTGATGCCGATAGATGGGACGCAACCAAGTTCGACCCGCCAATTTCATCACGTCCAGAGGCTCTTGACCTGGACGAAGCGTTCACGCACATGCAGGCTGATTTCGACGAGTTTAAGTTCCCCAAACTGGGTGAAACTACCACCAAGCTTCCTTTTGAGGGGCACGCGAAACCCGCAACCAGGTACTTCCCTGATTAGCATTTCTGTTTTTCCTTCTTGATCCCTCCTGTAATTGTTTTTGTAATTGCTTTAATTTTGCTAGCATTATTCATGAATTAACTGTTTATTGTCGTTGCTGTTCTCCGTGGGTTTTGTTCCGAGGTGTTTGTTGTTGCTTGTGGTTGTTCCTGAGTCAAGTAGTTATACAAGGTGTCAAAGATAGAGATGCTTCCAACCACAATTTGCCCAGGATGTTCCACCACCGCTGGCGCGGAAGATCCTTCTTCTGACGACGACAAGGGAGACTCTGAGGTCAAAGGCTCCGTTCCTAGTCTATGTCCCACTTGTTCTGCCGGTCCTCCTTCTTGACCACTACTAACCGTATGAGAACCACTCCGTTTGTTGAAATGCAAAATGAATAATACAATCTGTAACATCAAGACGACCACGTCCCATAGTACGAGAAAAATCCGAGGATGAGCGAGCCTGCGCACTCCAATGAACTCTATAGAAATCCCTCCATGTTGAAATAGATCGCCTCCGGGGAGTCTAGCTCCACTACTTCCACTACTACTGTCATCGCCACCTGCAGAACCACTACTACCCCCACCAAATCCAGTACCGAATATCAAATGCAGTACAATACTGATAAGCCCATAGGCCAAGATCACCGGCAAGAACCGCTTGTATTCGGCACTAGGCAAGTAATGTAGTCGGCCGGAGACCAATGCAACCTCAATGAACGCGCCTAGGCCCAGCCTCAATAGCGATGTGTCGTAGAAGTAAATGAGCAGGAGCTGTGCATACACCAGCGTGTCTAGTGATTCCGTCAAATGCTGGTGCCACTCTTTCCGCCGGCGTAGCGTGAGCATCGTTGTGGTGGCTTGGACTCAGGAAAAGTCACCGGTCTCTGCAGTACTGATCGCTGTTAAGAGAGACTGACAGATTTAACTTATTTAACTTGTTAGGAGATAATCACGCAGCTGTTAGCTCTAACTCTGGTAAACTGAGATCGGATTTCTAGTTTGTACACACTGCAGATGTTAAAACGCGGACCTGACCCTGGCATTTCAACTGTTGATCACGTTATTGTGATCGCCAATTTTTCAAATTTTTCGAGACCTTGGGGATGAGAGCACCTTTGCAGTCAAGTTAGGTATCGCCTGTGGACCGGTTGGATTGTCGAGATAGCTCGCTTAACTGGCATGACTCTTCGGCGAAAATTAAGATTGGTTAAAGGCTGTTGCCAGATGCTCCCAAAGAGTGAAAAGCTATGACTGCAAGGTACAGTCAGAGATTCTGCCGACCTTGATGTTAAGCTTGGAATTACTGCATTCGTCCAACATGACCACCAGGGCCTTCCCCCTTTGAATATTTTTTTTTCACTAAGCTGGCTCCCCCCGTTGCTATACCCATGAAAAATTTGAACTGATAACGTTATACCCGCTTATATGCAGTTAGCCTACCACTCAACGGGATTAAAACTTTCTAGCTCTCGCTTATACTTCCCTGAGAGTTACCTACAAGGTTATATACCATTCAAAAGCTTTTACCCCATGTATATATATTTCAGGATATCCATGACCTACTTGCCATATAATTTGAAGAAACGAAACGCTGAACAGTTATTGACAAATGTCAGACCAGTGTGGCTCGGATGGATGGGTTGACGACGGGTCAATGCCCGTTCGAATATCATCGATCTTTGTAATTCTAATAGGCAGTACCGTGGGAGCAATGATTCCTGTGATATCGCGGCCAAGGAGGAAAGAAGGGCTTGGTGTCGTTTTTGACGACCAAGATGAAGATTCAGTCAATGGTGAGGAAAGCTCAACACTTGGGGCTAAAGGTAGAAGAACTGATACTGCCAGGAATGTGTTGTTTTTTTTTGCCAAATACTTTGGGTCAGGTGTTATTCTAGCTACTGCGTTTATTCACTTGCTCGAGCCGGCTAGTGACGCACTGGCGAGCCCTTGTATTGCCCCAGCATGGCAAGATTACCCATATGCATTTGCCCTTTGTTTGGTGGGGATGTTTGGCACGTTTCTTCTTGATTTGATGACAAGGAGAATGTGTGAGAATAGGTGCATAGATGAAGGTGAGGCATGTCATGGGCCACCGTCCCGTAGCCAGTTCCAGCTTTCATCACAGTCACAGTCAATACCACAAGAGTCACTCTCACAAGAATTGCCCCATGAATGCTCAGCCAGTGAGGGTGTCTCCACCGAGGAATGTAATAGCAGCAAGGGTAGCTCTTATGGCAACAAAAATGGGCCCAAGATAGGCGGAGCAGGTGCGGGAACACTTGTTGAAGAGATTGACGAGCGCAGCGTGGAAAGTTGTTCAAAACTTCCAGTAGCTGCAAAACCCCCCAACTCAGCTCTAGCTCAAGTGAGTAACATTCTCTTTTTGGAGTTTGGAATTTTGTTCCATTCAGTTTTCATTGGACTCACATTTGCTGTTACGTCTGGTGACGAGTTCAAGGTTCTTTATATTGTACTGGTTCTTCATCAAACTTTTGAAGGATTGGGTCTGGGAGCTCGGCTGGCTGCCACCCCCTGGCCTGACCATGTTTGGATTCGTGCCCCTGTATTGTTAGCTTTGGCTTATGGCATTACAACCCCGCTGGCTATTGCAATTGGACTCGGGATCCGCAAATCGTACCCGCCTAACTCGCCCGCCGCGCTCATCACCAGCGGTATCTTTGACGCTATCAGCGCGGGAATCTTGGGCTACACTGGGTTAGTGCAACTCATGGCTGGAGAGTTTTTGTACGCTAGCGAGTTTGGGCCTAGTCAGTTTAAGCTTAAGATGATGGCGTTTGGTATAATGGCCGCTGGTGCTGGGTTGATGGCTCTTCTAGCCAAGTGGATTTGATCTATTAGATTTTTACTCTTCTGTTCATAGAATAAGCAGTTCAAACAATGCATTTGGAAGATTCTTGTTTGCTGATACAAATATTATACTTTTATCAATGACAATTACATATCAACTATGGTGTAGATTTTGCTTAAAAAGACTACTGTGCTTGTGGTTGAGCCTTTGGCTGTTCCTGCTGCTGTTCCTGCTGTTGTTCAGGCTTCTGTTCTTGCTTCTGCTCCCCCTTCTCCTCTGGCTTCTCCTCTTGTTTCTGCTCCTGCTTCTGCTCCTGTTGCTCCTGTTGCTCCTGCTGCTCGTTAGCCTGCGTTGACCAGCTCTTCCCGTGAGGTGTAGGAGGATGCTCCGGCTCAGACTCATCTGGTGGAGGAGCTTTCTGCTGCGGTGGCTGCTTCTTGACACCAGCCGACTTATCATTAGAAGGCCAGGGCTTAACAATCGAAGCCATTTTCCTCCAATCATTAAACAAAATACCAGGGCTAGGCACAGCCTGCTCGTTAGTTGATCTCAAAAGGAAAACATTACCAGCGTTATCACCAGATTCTTGAAATTTCTGGCCAAGTAGAACTTGACCTTCGTCGGGGCCGGCCCCGAGCCATTTCGAAGACACCACTGCGACTCTTCTCAAGATAGCCGGGTGCCATTGTACCATATGGGTTAGTGCTGCGTCCAGTACTCTATTAGGTCCACTAGTAGCAAGCTTGAACGCTGTGTATTGTTGTTGCAATGGATCAAGCCAGTACCCCAACAAGGACGTGGCAAACACCCGGTCGTTTGCTAGCAAGAAAGAAGCACTTGACATTCCCCGGTCATTCTGAGTAATAATCAACCGGGTCTGATCATGCGAAACCCGCTTATAAGTGTGAATAACAGATTCTGGGGGGATAATGGGAACGTTCCTAATCATCAAGTTGTTGAGGCTCTCAATCAAATCCCGCTGAATATCGTAAGCGTGGTTGATGATTATAGCATCCTGATCCAACCACCAGAACCATTTGCATTCTGGGAACGCAATCATGGCTTCCCGCAGAAGAGCCAGCTTTGCAAATTCTGGGTTATCAACTTTCGGGGTGAAATCACGCAAAAACCTCGCGTAGAGCCCGTACCCGTGTGCCTTTGCATAAGTGGACCGGTCAGCAATAAGCTTCTCCAGATGCTGCTTGATATACTTATCATCAAGACCTGTAACCATCACAATCTCTGGCCCTCTTGATCTCAACGAGGTCGACTCGCTAGGACTGGCCTTCTTCTTACTCCCCGAACCGATCTTGCCAATCCCTAGCTGGCCATCGACGCTGAAAAAGTTGGTAGGCGCTCTTACAAGGTTACTTGAAGGGAACAAGAACCCCGTGAGCCATCCAATCTTTCGCTTGGGTCTATAGAAATAGCTGTGGGTTGTGCCCTGCACCGTATTCTTGTTGTTCAAAGTCAAGGTCTGACTTGCTCGGTACTCCTCCAGTCGGCTCAAATCAGGTGCAATAGCCGGATAAGTTAGCAATGACACTGAGAGCGCACCAGTACGCACCTCATGGTCAGTGTACCAGGCAGGGACAGGGTATATAAAGTTGCGCAGAATGTATACAATAGTAAACACCAGTGCAAACACTGAAAGAGCCAATCGACCAGCCGACTGGTTCCAAAATGGAACTCCTCCGTTACTAAAAGACCCAAATCCTCCTAGTCCTCCTAAACTCCCTCCTCCAGATTCCTTTTTCCGGAACCGACGGAGGAAAAGCATCGGTGAAGAAAACAGCGATGAGCTCTCGGACTTCTTGTATGTATTGTCAGAGTACGAGCCTGCCGCCTCCACGTCGCTTGCGTCCAGATGAGGCGACGAGGGCGATGATGAGATTGGGATATTGGATTTACGGATCCCTAATCTGCTCAGTAAAGTCCGTTGTCTGCCACCACCGCTCCCGCTTGTGCTGCTGCTACCAGTACCCTCGTCACCGCCAATGCTGCCCGCGTTATTCGGATAATTATAATTACTGCTGGGGTTACCAACAGCCGCCGCGGTGCTACCGTTCTCGTCGTACAAAGAAGAAGGTACCTCCGCGTTGGTCAGGGGCAAGGGCGAAGCCATTTGGGCCAAATTAATGCTGGTTTTCTTTTTGGCTTTTTTTGGCTTTGGCGTTCTCGTGTTGTGTGATATTATGGTGGGAGAAGCTTAGACACTTTTAACAGACTGTGTCACAAACACACGGATCAAATCTTAAAAAAAAAAAAAAAACCGTAGCCCAGTCAAAATGGTCTTGGAAAGTTTATCGTGACGACGCATATCCATATTAAGGAGAACAGTGTCAGCGGAAGATTATGTTTCACTGTCCCCGACGCGAATCGAGAGAAAGCCTACCCAGCTGCGGTTGTTGCAACACTACTTTTTCTCATTCTCGTCTCGTTGATACCGATTCGCGTAGCTATCTTAATAGTTTTTCTGACCGAAATTGACATTCACGTGTCTATAAGCGCCGCTGGTTTCAAGCCGGGGGCGGTCGGGCATACTTACATCGTCCAATAGCTTCTGACTACTGAAGCAATGAGCTGCATGGCCCTTCGGAAAAGAATATTATTATGTATAAAATCATTATTATAGAACAATATCGTAACCGTTAAAAACTCTATCTACATTTCATGAGTCGTTGTTTTTCGTTTTTTGTGAGCTTTTTCATTTCTCTCAGCTGCTGGCAGTTGCCGCCACTGCTCCATTAGTAGCTGTAGTAGGGGTGGAAGTAGTGCCTGTTCCTGCTACACTCGAAATTTCAGGTGAAGGTTGCTGCTCTGATGACGGTTTCGCCGGTTTATCCTTATCAGACTCCGAAGTAGCAGGAGCAGTAATAGTGGCAGGAGTTGGGCTTGTAGTAGTACCGTTTGTGCCATTGACAGCAGGAGAAGAATCCTTCGGCTTGTCAGTAGCAACCTCATCGTTTGAAGCAGTCGTAGTAGGCTCGGGTGCTTCCTTCTCATCCGAGAGCTCCTTGGAAGCAGTCCCGTTGGTGCCGTTGCTTGACTCGACTGGTGGAGACTTGGCCTTGGCAGACTCCTCCCTTTGCGACGACTGCTCTGGTGCAGTCACTGGCTCTTCAGCTTTGGCAGGCTCCGCGGCTGCAATTGAAGCAGGTTTCTCCTTGCCATTCTCTAGCGGAGCCTCGTTTTTCTTGGTCTCCACTGAATGGTGTTCAGCTTGAGCAGGCTCCGGAACTGCTGTTGTAACCTGGCTTGGCTCAGGTGCTGACCCCGACCCTGATGAAGGAACCAGACCATCCTTTTTCTTAGCATCATCATTAGCAGTAATATCATCACCGCTCTCCTCGTCATAATCAGAATCTTCCTGGATCTTCCGCTGTGGTGCTTCAATCTCAGTCTTCTTCTCAACGGTCGCCTCTGCTTCCTTTTCCTTATCTGCCTCCAGACCACTAACTGAGCCATTGTTCTTAGATGGCTCAGTCTCGCTGGCTACCGTCGTCATGGCCACATCATTATCGCTGTCGCGTTCAAGTGCCTGACGCTTAGGATCAGTCCCCTCGCTATTGTCACCGAAATCGCCAGCCCGTTTCAAGGTATTGGCTCCAACCGACGACGACGACGACGACGACGACGACGAAGAAGGAACAGCACCTTCTGCGCTCTTCTCAGCTTCCTTGGGGCCACCCAGTCCCGCACCGACGCCTGACAAGCTGGGCAGAGAAACCCCATTAGTCTGCTTAGACGCGTCATTGGAAGAGGGCTTTGGCAGCTCGGAGCTGATGCCGGCAATACCGGGAAGAGCTGCCGTGCTACCCAGAGCAGATGACACCAGACCCGGTGGTGGCCCAGCTGTAGCAGCTCCTGGACCAGGAGCAGGCGTGGAACTAGCTGAGAGCATGGATACTGGGCTTGACGTGCCCACTGTAGCGGCAGTGCTGGCCATTCCCATAGCCGACTGCTGTCGCTCCAATGCAGGCTGCTGCTGTTGGATCTGAGGCAAGCTGATCTCATCAGACTTGCGGGGCAGGTCCTGTGAAGAAGGGACTTGGGCCAATGGTGGCGGCGTGAACTGCTGTTGAGGCTGTTGTTGCTGCTGTTGGTGTTGTTGCAGGTGCTGCATTTGAGGCAACGGCTGTTGCAATTGAGAAGGTAAGGGCTGCTGAGACTGAGGTGATTGTTGGATTGGTGCAATGTTAGGCTGGCTTTGCTGAGCAGATTGTTCAGGCTGTTGCTGCTGTTGCTGTATTTGCTGAAGCTGATGGAGCGGCTGCATTTGAGAGTGCTGCTGCTGTTGTTGCTGTTGTTGTTGCTGCTGTGCCCTCTGTTGTGCCTCGGCTTCTGCTTGAGCTTGAGCTTGGGCTTGGGCTTGAGCTTGAGCTTGAGCCTGGGCCTGTGCTTGAGCCTGAGCCTGAGCATGCGCCTGAGCCTGCGCCTGTGCTTGAGCCTGAGCCTGAGCCTGAGCCTGAGCCTGAGCTTGATGTTGAGCTAAAGCTTGAGCCTGCGCTTGCTGTTGAGCCAAAGCTTGTTGCTGTGCCTGCTGTTGAGCTTGTGCCTGAGCCTGGGCTTGAGCTTGAGCTTGAGCTTGGGCTTGGGCTTGCTGCTGTGCTAGAGCCTGTGCCTGTGCTTGTTGTTGTGCTAGAGCCTGCTGTTGAGCTTGTGCCTGAGCTTGAGCTTGAGCTTGAGCCTGAGCTAGCTCCTGCTCATTCTGCTGCTGCTGCTGTTGTTGCTGCTGTTGTTGTTGGTGCTGTTGTTGCTGTTGTTGCTGCTGCTGCTGTTCCCAAATAGCACTTGGTGGCCCTTGCTGGGTCAAGTAAGCCTGAGGATTCACATCTTGCGGACGAGGAGGCAGGTTCGAGCTACCCGGAGGAGGCACTGTACCATTCTGAGCCGCTCTCAGCTGCTCGAGTCTAGCCTGGATATGTGTATTGTGGGGATCCAACTCAGCAGCCCTCTGGTAAGCATCCAGGGCATCTGAGATCTGGTTATTGCACGATTCATAAAGAGTACCCAGGTCGTACCACACCTCCGAGATGTAAGGGTTTAATCTAATAGCTCTAGAGTAGGCATCAAGGGCATCTCGGTATTGATTGATCTGGTAGTAGAGTACTCCGATCGAGCACCAGAACGTAGGGTTCCTGCCGTCCCTGTACACTGCCTGCTGGTAAGCCTCGTATGCCTTGTTGTACTTTTGCTGTGCCATGTAGCATCGTCCTAGTAAATACCATGACTGGGCGTCTTGTGGGTCGGACTCGAGCGATTTGGTCAGATAAGAAATTGCCAAGTCCTGGTTGGAGAACGAGTTTTGCTGATGATAAAGCCAGCCCAATTGCTGGAGCACCTTAGAGTGTGTAGGGTTTTCAGTCAAAACCCTTTCATAAGCCTCTCTAGCCAGTTGGTACTCCTTCTGTTGCTCGTGCACATGACCAATCTGGAACCAGATATCCACCTCTGTTAATGGCTTGGGTGGGTTGGACAAAATATATCTGAAACAGTCCAGTGATTGCCCGTACTTGTACTGCTGCTTATAAATAATACCCAGACGGAAGTAAATCTCGTTAGCCTTGTCGAAGTTGGGGTCCATATCCATGACTTGAGAAAAAGCTTCCTCGGCATACTCGAGCGAGCCGTACCGATCGTACAAAATGCCAATCCCGTACCACAGTTTGGGGTCCTTGGGGTCGCGCAAATGGTACAATGCTTGTTGGTATGCTGTATAAGCTTTTTGCAAATCGTCCATCATCAAGTAGCAGTGACCGAGCGACCCCCAAATGTCGCCATTGTCCTGTGACAAGTTCAATATCGTCTGGTAGTACTCCACAGCCTTGCCGAAATCCTCCTTGCTACGGTACAGGTTTGCAATAGCTGCCAGTGTCGGCAGGCTGTACGGGTTGTGCTTGAGTGCCGACTCGTAGGCGGCGATGGCCTTATCTGCCTGGCCCATAATCTCCGAGACTTTTCCAATCGCAGACCATGTGTCTGCGTTTGCTGCCTGTAGCTTTTGATATGGCGTAAGTGGTTGTTGCTGAGCTTGAGCTTGTGCTTGAGCCTGTGCCTGTGCCTGTGCTAAAGCCTGTGCCTGTGCTTGTTGCTGAGCCAGAGCCTGCTGCTGAGCCTGTGCTTGAGCCTGTGCTTGTGCTTGTGCTTGTGCTTGTGCCTGCTGTTGACCAGGAGACCCTCCGCCAGCACCGCCGCCAAGTTTATCAAGAGGCGTAACACTGCTTCCATTCGTTGGAGCGGGGCCACCGTTTGTTGGTATCAACCCTCCATTTGGAATTCCCGGTGCTCCATTGATGCCTACGCCTCCCCGGGAAAGAGGCGGCGGCGGCGGCGGCCCTGGCATGACCATCTGCGAAGCCATCATTTATTTTTCACTTTTTTCACTTGTGTACTCTCCCAGTAGTTAGTCCTTCTTATGCTATGCTCTATCGCTTTTTGGAATTCTTCTTTCCGAGAAATATCAGGTTGTGTTGAAAGGGCAGCAAAATCCCGAACGGCCACGATACACCGGTTGACAACAAAAAAAAGGGGGGAGGGCAAACTAAGGGTTGTGTATTGTCAATCGAAGGTGTAAAGAAGGAAGAGAGAGAGGAAGAGAGAGAGGGGCAAGATGACAAGGAGGAGAATGAGAATGAGAATGAGAATGAAAATGAGAATGAGAATGAGAATGAGCAGTTTAACTGGCCCCCAGCTGTGCGGGCGGACCAAAAAGAAAATAACAAAAGCTTGTTGTTTGTTAAATGGCGGCGGCGGAGAGGGATTCGTTCGTTTTTTTTAACGTTGCAACCGCCAGCAAAGCATAAGCATGCAGCGAGCCGATGCAAGAGAAAGAATGGCAAAAACGACCACACGAAACTTTCCGGCTCAGCCAAAACCTGAAAAGGCACCGAAAGCACAAGAAAATTGAAAAAGAAAGGAAAACGCAGAAAAAAGCAAACCCGGAGAAAAAGTAAAAAAAAAAAACAAATTGAAGTTCTCCAACCCCGGTGACGGCGAAACTCAGAAAAAAAAGCGCAGGGTATGGAAAAAATCCAAGAATCCTTCAACTGTCCGACAGTGAGAAGCGGCGGCGGTTGACGGAAGAGAGAGGGAAAAAGAAACTCCCGAGAGATGGATGCCCGCTGCTTGAGCAGACCGACCGAGAGAGCTTGTTCCAAAGCTTCTTGAGCTTATACTGCAGAAGAGAGTTCGAGAGGTGACACCCAGTGAGACCGTCTATAGGTGTAGGTATCCTTTATCTCCGACGACAAGAAGCTTACGGGCAGAGAAGAGAGGAACAAGGTCCAAGGGGCGCTGCTTCCTGCCAGCGTCGTGCACGTTCTGAGTTTTGCGTAAGGTCAAAGGGTAAGAAGTTTAAAAGGTTAAAATCGAGAACTTTCAAAGTACCCGAGACCAACCCAAAAACCCAAAATTTCAGAAGGAGGAACTCAGAATGAGCAAAAAGCTCTTCTCCAGCTGCGCTGACGTTAGAATTCAGTAGAATCAATAAGCAGATAGCCTTCTTACCTCCAAAAATTGTTCCAAGGTGATAAACGAGGTGCGTTACTGCAACAGTGTTGTATTTAAGAGTATCTTGCTTTTACGTGGGAAAGCCTGGGGTGAACACGTAGAAGTAGAAGCAAGCGAGTTGACTTGAGTGCGATTCCAGCGTGCTTGTATTCTTATTTGCCAGTGTCTGTGAGATATTGTCCCGGAGCCCGAGCTGATGTACAAACGGTGTATATGCGATGCAAGCAGGTGAATTATTAGAGGGACGAGAGAGAGAGAGAAAGAGGAAGAGAGAGAGCAAGGGGCAGGGAAGAGGAGGACAAAAGGGAACGGGAGAGCAGAGACTCGCCTTCTGCACGACGCAACATTCGATGTGCAACAGGGAAAGGACCGATCGACGCAGGACTGGTCGATAGTCTGCGATTGTCAGAAAAAAAAATGCCCCTTGGAGTTTGGTACTACAACCGCGGTTTTCTGGCAGTTCGGCTGATACAAGGTTGACAGTGCAACCGCAGCATTGCGAGTTTGTCTATCAGAGTTTGTGCTACAAGTTTGCACTACAAGTTTGCACTACAAGTTTGTGCTACAAGTTTGTGCGTAGGAAAAAGCAGGCAGGGAGGGACCGACACTCTAACATAGCGAGAGCGCCTCAGGAGCGAGAAAAGAAACGAAGAATGCGGGAGATCGGCAGCTCAGAGTTTTGACGTGGCGGCGGCGCTCGTTTACGTCACCGCAGGAGCCGCCGCATGACCTGCATCGGCAGACGCACGGTGGGGGGCGCATTTGCCGCGCATGGCTGTTAGCTCAGTAAGGTTTTAGTCCTTTAACGTCAAATCGATCGTGCTTACGTTACCCATATCCGACCCTCTGGCAGGCTGTCATGTTAGTCGGTCTCGGGTGGGTACTCTAATGTGAGTAATAATATCCTTATCCTACTCTGGCGGCAACCGGTTCCGTACTTGCAGCAAAAAAAAATTCCTCAGTTAGCATCGGTTATGGGCCGGGCCTGGGCGATCCGGGTGATAGTCACAGTGAAGTGTCTTGCGGTGCGCAGGAACAGCTCCCTATGAGATCCGCCCCCGTCGCCTTGTCGCCCCGTCGCCCCCGGGCCTCGTATTGCTAGATTTATTCAACCTTCGCGGTAGAAGTATAACGTTGATGAGTGGACTCGTACCTGGAGAAAGTTTTTTATGGCAATACGCTGGTACCTATCTGAATGAGCATCAGCTCGAAACAAGCGGGGAGCCAACGTTTGTAAATCTTGACAGTCTCAACTCTAATAGGCTCATTAGGCCGCTTCAAGAACGTTAATCTCTAATCAACTCTAACCGTATCTATAGCGGCTGGCTAGCAGAAGCGTAACCTTAATGGGCGAAATGCCTTGTCACCCGGTGCTTTTGTTCCTGGAAACGTGTCAAGCGGCGCTTCCCGAGAAACTAGGCGCTCTCAATGAGGGCCGGAAGCTATGGAATCCGATCTTCACAAGAGCTGCGCATACTGAGCAAGCATATTTGAAATGTTAGGAGGTTTATAGAAGCAAGTCGGCTTGTGTCTCAACTCCAAATGAATATATATTCCAGGTCCATCATCTCCGAAGCTTAGCATCCTCCGCATTTGATTGATCATAGCTCATAAGGTTACCGACAACGATCTGAGTGGCGCGCGTTCATGCATAGTCAAAAAACCACTCTGTTACGCCCATCTTGCATCCTTGGTATTTAAGCATGGCCAGCAAATTGCAGCAATGAAGGGAAAGTCGGGCAAGAAACTCCCCGCGCTCGGAGACTTAGCGGCGCTCAGCCCGTTATACAGTGCGCCATTGCGATTTATAAAATTGCGCTTTAGCCTCGAGGAGTTTCATCATTTCGTTGTCTGTAGCTCGAGTCATTGGCGATGAAAGATTGGCCCAGTGCAACTTCAGCGTGGCTGACTGAATGCCGCTGCTATACAGTCCTATGCCTATGCTAGAACGAGATGTCAAACTTCCCATTACAAGTATTTTTATATATATATATTTTTTTTTTACTGCGAACGAGAAAGGAACAACTCAGCTTTCAACTTGCGGCAGCTGTGCTGTCCACTCTTTTTGCCTATTCTTGGCATGGTCATTTGTTGCTTTTTCTTTTCGCGCGACTCCCGCTTATCCGGGCCGTTAAAATCAGTGTCTTGGTATCAGCCACTGCTTAGTGAGATATTGGCGATCGGTGCATTGCAGTTTTGCTGCCCCTATTTAAATGTGCTTCTGAGCTTCTTCTGCTCCTGCTTCCTCTGCCCACTTCGGCGCTTCTGCTCTTCGGTACCTCGCTCGATCCGCTGCTGCTTTACGTGCTTTAGCATCAGGCGGTGCAATCGGCCAGTCTTCTTTTGTCATCATGCATTTGAGTCCCGAGTCTTTGCGCCGCCGCCCTTGCCCTCCCTTGGCCCTTGGCGGGTCGTCTCCACATTGCATTCAGAAGCTATCTGCCATCTGCCCGGGAGCGAACGCAGCGTAAATGAGTTCAGACCAGGGGAGGGGGCACCAGCATGCGATAAAACATGGAAAGTTTCCTAACCTTGATAGGATGCCTGCTGTTCATCTAGAAGCGACTGCATCGCCGTGCGTGCTGAGTCTTAACTTGTATGATACCCCGTTGTACCTAGCGCGTCTTATCGAGCGCTAATACCAAATATTAGGCTAGGCATTGCTGCAAGGTCTAGTGCGCCGTGCGCCGTGGCTGTTATAGAGTATTGGTACTGGCTGGATCGGAGTACTAGCAGTAGCAGTAAATATGTGGAATGGCGTATAAGCCCCATGCAGCGCGCATGATGCGGAGCTGCGTACAGAGTGGTGCGGCTGAGTCTTGCTAAATCAATTGGCACTATAATCACTATAATTACCGATACGCTGACCGTTTGGGCCTTGTTGGCCGGCTCGGCTCAGGAGAGTTCGAAAGAAGTGCTAGCAGAGGGAAAAGCAAAAAAGAGGTGACTGGATTTTGCTGCGTGGTTAATTTCCACTGAGGTTAATGGGCGATTGGCGCATCCGACTGCCCAAAGCAGCTAGGCGGCTGATGCAGTCCCGATGTGGTATTGATTGCCGCTGCTTATTCTGCTCCTCTGAGTGATCTTTGCTTTTTCGGGGCTGTTCCCCCCAATGAGTGCTTGACTGAGTCGATCTCGCGGGCTCCGCCGCCGTCACCACCGCCGGTGTTCTTTTTTTGGCAGCAGCAGCAGCAGCAGCAGCAGTAGCGGCAGAGGCAGTTTTGCTTGCATGCATCCCCCTGCAAGCAAATCTTCGCGACCTAATTTCGCCCGGTCCCCCTTTTCTCATGTTGCAGCCTCGCTCCTCCTTCTTACCCGGGTATACCGACTTCCGCCGTTTTTAACCAGTTAACACTTGGGTGAACACACCAAGTGAACACACTCCGGCGGCGCGTCCTTGTTACAGCGTTGATGCCTCGCTTACCTAATTTGGCCCACGCAATCTTAGCTGTCAAATGCTGCAAAGTCAAGTCAAGTTTATCACTTAGCGCTGGCCGGCCGGCAAACAAGCCACTGGTCACGTGCCTTCGTAAAGCTCCCTCGATCCCTTCGAACGGGCATTGCCCATCCCTGGTAGTCCACAAGTTCCTATTCGGAGATTCTTGGGCCAATCAACATCCACATGTCAGTTGACCTAGAAGCTCCGTGTCTACTTTTAGCAATGTCAAGCTTATATCATCTCTGCTCGTTGCTCTATAGCTAATCTGCTTCGACTTGATTAGTCACAACGTCGGGTGCGGTCCGTCCCAGGGATCAGAGGCCTGAAAAGCGAGATCTCACGTTACTGGTAGTGACCAGGTACAGGTAGTCTCATCAACTGAGAGTAATCGAACTATGATCTTTAATAAACGCGTGTAATGCTAGTCACACTGTCACTATACACTGGGGTACCAATGTCTTACTAATGAGATTGAAAGTGTTGTAGCTTCTACGATTCACCAAGACTTACTTGCACGTGATAATCTCTCGCCCTTGCCTTGCTATGGACCTTACCAAAACGGACATTATAAATTTTGGACATTATAAATTTTGGACATTATAAATTTTGGACATTATAAAATTTGGACATTATAAAATTTGGACATTATAAAATTTGGACATTATAAAATTTGGACATTATAAAATTTGGACATTATAAAATTTGGACATTATAAAATTTGGACATTATAAAATTTGGACATTATAAAATTTGGACATTATAAAATTTGGACATTATAAAATTTGGACATTATAAAATTTGGACATTATAAAATTTGGACCTCACTATCAAATAAAAGTGGACTTTACAAAAAGGGGGGTTTATTAAAACGCGGTCGGCTGGTAACCGTACCGTTGAGTCGTTGACTGGAAGATGTCAAATAAGCAAAACGCGCCAGAGCCCAACTTTGGCTGACGCGTCTGTCGATCGATCGATCCGTGACTCTATGCATGGCTAATCAACATCGTGCACAGGAAGGGCTGAAACGCCTTACCCTGCATGTGCACCAGGGATCCGGGAGCCATCTCGCCTCAACTAATTACGCGTCCTCAGCATCTTTCAAAGGCAGAAAAAGTATACCACAAGAATGTAGCGATGCAAGTCAGTGGTGGGTTGTGCCATGATATCTGGCTGTGAGTGCAAATTCTAACTGACAAACTGCTAAATCTAAGCTCGAGTCAAACTATGACTCAATGTACTTGCCCAACAGCTGAGGACTAATTTCCCGTAGCCACTCCACCTTGATTGGGCTCACGGTACGCGCATACCCCTTGGTGGTGAACACGTACTCGGCGTACATAATAGCCGGGAATTTTTTGCCAAACACCATCGAGCTAGGGTGAATGTTTAGATGCTGGTTGCTCAATATAGTCTTGTACCGTCTGTCTGGTAAACCCAAGGCAGTGTTGGACACGTACCCATGCAGAAAAGTCTTGATCAGGAGGTCAGGGTCAACTTTACGTGACGATGACGATGACGATGACGATGATGACAAAGGATTGTCGTCGGTGTCCTCCAGGGCATAGATATCTATCCTCATGTAATCACACAGTTGCCGTCTTACCAGTTCAACGTTCCTCATGGCACGGTAGTTTATCCCCAAGCTTTTGCACCACTCTTGAAGTTCTCGCCTGTTTGCCTTTCTGTCTTGAGCCGACGACGCGCTCTCACTGCCCGACCGTGCCAAGTCTCGATAGAGTCGGGTCATTTCTTGGAACATGACCAAGTCGCCATATTCTCTACCTCCACCAAAAGTCGCCTGTTTCTTCTCATTAACCTCTTCTCGTTTCTCGGCCTTTGGAGTGATCATCAGGTCCTCGACAGAAAGGCATGCTGCAACGTCAATCACAGCAGCTAACAGGTTCCCAGTTTTTCTAGGTTCACCATCCCGCTTGTTTTCTTCCTCCTTTTCGATCTCGGCAGCTTTGATGAGAACGGCAGCAAGAGGAGGAGACACGGGCAAGAGGACCATTTTCTTGCCCAGAGATGTAATATTCCCCTCATCATCAAGTGCCCCAAGTCCGTACAGCTTCAGCAATGACAGCTTCATGGCATGCTTGCTAGGAGATTCGACCCAGTGAAAATTCAGTACATCGTTAACACCAAGGTTCTTCAACATCAAGATGGTACTGGCCACGTCACACCTCACAATCTCCGGCTCCGTTTGTAATGCCAACTCGCTACCATAGGTCTCTTCTGTATACAATCTCCAGCATTTTCCAGGTGCCTCTCTTCCAGCACGACCCATACGCTGCATCGCCGATGCTTTTGAAATCGGGGTAGTAAGCAGCGTATCCAGTCCTAGCTCAGGCTTCCACACCCTGATCTTACGCAGCCCACTGTCTACAACATAGCGGATCCCGGGGATAGTCAGCGAAGTTTCAGCGATATTCGTGGAGATTATCACTTTGCGCATCCTTTTTTTAGTTTTAATCTCTTCGCCAAGACCGCCCAGGTTCTGCAGTGGCTGGAAAACCCGCTGCTGCTGGTTATTTGGCAATGATGCATACAAGGGCAATGCCACAATAAACGGCACGGCTTGAGGAAGGTCCTTGGCCAACGAGTTGATCTGATCACACACCTTGTCGATATCTTCCTGACCCGACAAAAAGACCAGTATATCTCCTAGTGGTTCCTTGAGGTTCACCTGCAGCACACATTGGAGCACTCCATCCAGAATGTCGTCCAGCGGCTCTTTGAGGTAGAGTCTGTCCACGGGAAATGTCTTTCCCTCCACGTACAATATAGGAGCATTGCCAAAGAATTTGCTGAAAATGTCGGCATCTAGCGTAGCAGACATGACAATTACTCTCAAATCATCGGCTCGCTCGTTCTCCAAAAGAGTCTTGATCAAACCCATCAAGAGATCAGTCATTATTGTTCGTTCATGCACTTCATCCAGTACAATAGTGGTATACCTTGACAATGTAGGGTCAGACATAGCCTCCCTAAGCAGCATACCGTCTGTCAAATACTTGATCTGCGTCCCGCTACATGACCTGTTTGAGAACCGTACCGAGTAACCCACTTTGCCTCCCAGTGTAGCCCCCATCTCCTGACTAACTCGAGTAGCCAAATTTATAGCAGCTACCCTTCTCGGCTGCGTCACCGCCACAAACTCCTCGTGTGGGTTGAGATCATGCACGAACTGAGGCAGCTGAGTAGATTTACCACTACCAGTCTCACCAATAAGAATACTAACCTTGTGTGACTTGACGTGGTTCATCAGCTCATGCCTGCTTCGGTATATTGGTAATCTTTCACGGCCACTCGCCAGTTTCTGACGTAGAAGCTGCCTTGATTCTGCTGAATCCTCAGCGTTGGTATCGCTCTCGCCATACTCATCGTCGTCCGAGTCTCTGTAGTTTACAACTCTGCGTTTATGCTGTTTCTTGGGTTGCTGCTGCTGCTGCTGATGCTTGGTGTCTCGCTGCTGCGGCTTGAACTTCGTTTCGGGAACAGTTTTCACTTTTCTTTGAGATGATTTGTTTTGAGGGGTACCATTCTCAACAGGCTGCTCCGGCTCTTTAGCTAAGGCATCTACCGTTTCATCTTCAGAATCACCAAACTTGAAATGCCGTTTCGGAGGCATCCTGCTTGTTTATGTTTTGTGATTCTTCAACTTTTCAGGCTCGGAAAATCTTTGATAAATTTCATGACATAATATAGCAGCTAGTCACGGGTGACAGCAGCCGCACCATTTTATTTAACTGGTTAGCTGTGGCTTTACAGAACCACGATCCACAGTGAAACGCGTCATGATCCGCCAAATGCTGTCAATTCCTGTTGAAGCTGGAACTCCCCGGCTGGGGCTTCGAGTTGTTACAGGCAAAAGTACACAAGCGAGTACGGATAGAGGGTCACCAAAACAACTTCTTGCTTGGCTTTGGCCCCTTTTGAAGTGCTCAGCTCGTCAGAGCTCTACTACGCGTATCAAACGCAAGCGAGAGCGAGATCCTTGTGGGAAAAAACCAGAAACACGAGTCTTGGCAGCTTCTGATCAGGCGTTACAAGTAACGTGACGGCTGCTTGGTGGGTTGACACGAGCCTCGTCAAATGTCGCGCCGCTAAATATTTCAGCGCTGTTGCCAGACAAAATGTTTGAGATTTCGATCGGCTGCGTCAAATGTCCCAAAAACGAGAGCGAGGCTCAGTTTATTTTTAGCCTTATCTCTCAACTCTCGCTTTTTGTCTCGCTAGCTTTATAACCAGGGTACGACGAGTGTAACTCCGTATTATAACAGTGCCCAGTGGCGATTAGCTGAGGAACTTAAAGGTACGGGAGCTATTGAGGACATAGAAGTCTGTTGAGTGACGTGTTGCTCAAATTGCTTTCTAGCTAAAGGCCCAAAGCTCGCAAATATAAGCAACGCGAAGGACCCAAAGACTTTGGAAGATCTAATTGTCCCCAACTGTTCCTGCATTGCACAAGATTAAGGTTTGCTGGAAGTTTCGGAGGTTTCAGGTGGTTGTCTCAGTTCCAGTGAGACCTTGCATTGTATTAAACGCCCTATTACGGGTACCATATCTGGATTTTGCGGCGGGTGCTATATAGTCGCGTCGCTGGCAGAGAAAAATACCACGTGCATACAGAGGCTGAGACAATAAGAATAGCACCTGCACAGGGAAAGCCTTTTTATTGGAAAACCTTTGGAGATACCACACTTTTCTCTCTTTTCTAGAAGAGGTGGCTGAAAAAAAAAAATGTTCCGAATAAGAGCGGCGACAACCCTCTGCATAATATTACTGATAGCCCTTGCTTTACAGGTGATAACCGTGCTGTCGGTACCAATCACTGAGAGCATTTCAATTGCCACATACAATGACTACCAGTTTGGTGTGTTCGGGTTCCGGAACATGAAGACTGGGGATAAGTCTTCGATTGGGATCGGGTATCACTCCACTTCGAGCGACTCAGGGTTCAGTTTACCGTCAAATGCGCGTAAGACGCTAGCGAATTTGTTGATTGTGCATGTGGTTGGAGCTGGGCTCACCTTGATTCTGCTGATACTGTCGGCGTTCGCCCACATCCACGGCCCAGCATCCTCGCCAACGTACCTTTTGTTTCTGATGATTCTAGCATTGCCAACTTTCTTGATTGCTCTACTAGCGTTTTTGGTAGACATTTTGTTGTTTGTCTCCCACCTGGCATGGGGCGGCTGGATCGTCCTTGTGGCAACATTGTTGATCTGTATTGCCGGGTTTTTCCTCTGCATCATGCGAAGGACCTTGTCGTCCCAACGGGCAATGAAGAAACGGCTCAAGGAGAACTCAGAGCTCCAGGATCTGACCAGCTTTAATGGAAGCGGTCCTGGCGGTCCTGGCGGTCCTGGTGGTAGTAATTACGCAGGAGGACCAGGCGGCGGCGGAATGATCAATTTCGGGCCTGGTGCTAATTTGGACCCATTTTCATCAGCTTCATTGCACAAGGGAGGGCCAGAGTTTACCGAGATCAGGTACGAGAACTCCAACCAGACTTTGAACGATGACGACAACATCCCTCTGAATGCCAATACCAGTTATAACCCTGTGGACATGTCGTACGAGGACAGGAGCAATACGCTGCGCAATAATAGCATGGGTGCCGGAGGACCTGGAGCAGGTGGAGCTGGGAATAACAGTAACAACTATGACCTTACTCCCTCTCCATCAAGAGATTACCGGTACGCCGCATATAGAGGCGCCACTGCCGGCCCTGCTACTGCTACCGCTACCGCTACAGGTGCTCCCAACTCCAGCGGCAAACCTGGCCCGGGCTACAACAAGGGGTACGCGCCTGTTGTAAGTACTGGCGACGACACTTCGGTCGATAGCTACGGATATGCCACGCCAACTAAGCGGTCAATGGACAGACAGAGGAAAAATAAGAACGGTTATATGCCACCAACAGCCGGGAGCTATGTCCCAGAACTAATGGATGATAATGACAATAACAATACTAATAATTTTGGGGGCGGCAGTAGCCACAATGCTACAGGAGGGATGACGCTGCCGGCCGGCACTTACCCGGCAGGATTCGACCCGGACTCTAATGTGAGCGCTGGTAGCTCTGGATACGGGCCGGCTCCTGCAATGGCAGTGCCTATGGGCTCAGGGGCAAGCTCCGGTGAGAGAGGTACCGGCAGCAACGGGTACGGGCCTAAGGTAGTCCCCGTGCTGAAAATCCGTAACAACCCACCTGCTGAGGTACCGGCGGCTTCGTCGGGGACAATTGAGACCGGTCCTCTAGGGTCAGATGGAGGACAGCGATACAATGGTAGGCAATCTAGTACAGCTGGTGCAGCAAGCGAACCTGAGGAGTACGTTCCACCTCGAAGGTACTGGGATGAGCAAAAAGTGCAGCAGCAAATGAGCCAGGATAATGGATTTGATAATCATTATGCTACTGGGTACGCCAGCGGAAACAGTGCTCCTATCTCTGGAAGTGCGGGCTCCAGTAGTGGCCGTACAAGGAATAACATGGCTGGGCCTAGAATGCCCCCAACCGGCTCGATGCAGCAACAATATGCTGAACCTGCTCATGACGACCCATTGGATTACTACAATGATGCCTCTGACTCGAGCCAGCAGCCTCAGCAAACTGGAATGGCGATATCAAACGGGTACCAAGGGTACACTAGTGCTACAGCTCCAGATTCAGCTCCAGCTCCAGGCCCAGCTCAGCCTCAGCAGTACCAGCAGCGGTCTTATCAAACCCAGCAGTTCCACTCTGTTCCTCCGCCGCTTCAGCAACAGCAGCAGCAGTATTTGGGAGTGAGCCCCAACCCGCAATACATGCCACCAGTATCGCCAGCCTCGGACACTTCGTCTCACTATACGAGTATCAGCCAGCGACCGATCAACCCGCATTACGCCCAGGGGGCCAGCAGTGGTAGTCAAGCGGCATCATCGCCTCAGCTTGAGCAGAGGGGACCTAACAAGTCAGAACTTGCGCTCAATTCCAACCCGGATTTTGCACTTGGTATTGCTCCCAAAAAGAGAGGCGGGCCGAATAAGGGGCCGGCAGCTTTCAAGACCAGCGACGGTCCCTACAATTTTCGCTAGTTGAGGTTGGCTGCTGAGAGTTTGGACTCTTTGGATGTGAAAAGACAGAGATGTTGGGATGAAGACAACCAACCAATCTATGTAGTTATATAAAGATGTATGCTAGTAAGTTACGAACCGTGATGAATATATTCTGTATATTACTTTGGAAACCTGTGCTCACACTCCTTGAGCTTCTTGAAGTTCAGGGGTAACTAAAGAGTCTGTGAAAGCATTTCTAGAATTTCGCGTAGGCACGTGTCCCGCTGCTTACTTAGATCAATGCAGCAAATTCAACACGTTAAGCGATCGTAGATCAAATCTAAGCTCAGGCTAAAAATTTCAACATATTATCAATCTAGCACGTACCGAAGTAACGTGAAGACGGATGCAAATTTCAGCCAAGTTAATTTCACATCTAACACGTCCGATATGGTCCCCGCTACGAACAGATAGAACTGAAAGATCGGGATAGTTTGAAGTCAAATGGTACTATCACGAGGGGTGCTGCTAGGTAGCGGCTCCCAGGGAATCCGGGGACCAGCCACCGCGGTGTGGTCAAAGGGTAGAAGACACGGTCCTCAAAGAAAGGGCTGCTCGACGCACAACGAGATCAAAAATTCAGAGCCTGGATCAAGGTCAATTGCTAGCTCGTCTAGGTCAAAACAAGGGTCCTCGAAGTCATCCTCGACATCATCCTCGCTTTCATCGTCTTCGTCGTCAACAACGGCTCCAGCAGCTTCTAGCCTTCTCAGTGAGAAATTCTATTTCAGTGGGGCTCAAGAGTATGAAGCTTTCCGGAACTTGTTCTACATTGTCCCTACCAAAAGAAGAGCTCCAGATATCAAGCATTTTTTTCTTCAAATCAAGCAGCTTCGACAGCTGGAAGCTTCAAAGCCGCAACACCACCAATTAGAGAGCCTGTCAAGAGGTGACAAAACTACAAGTTTCTACCGAAACAGTATACTAGATAGAGGCGACCGGTACTTGGTATCACAATTAGACGATGCCACTGTGACGGGGCTCAAGCAGTTTCTCAGGGGCAAAGTCAACTCACAGGATATCGACAATTATCTCAAAATTCATTTCAACAGTACTAATGCCGATAAGGGCAGCGACATTGAATACCAGCGCGGGGTCGGGGTCAATGCAATTATCACGTACTGCACCGACAACTCATACATTGGGCTACTCGAGTATTTGTCGACAAATGTTTGGCCCTCACTAATAGCCTCTAACAGCGGCGATGTGGCACTCAGGCAAAATGCTCTTGTTCTGCAACGCGGGCTAGAAATATTCAAGCCAACGGGGTATGCTCCAAGGGGGAGCAACGAGGTCCAGCCGATATACGGGATCCCTGAGGATACCCTACGCCAGATTATGATATTCTACAACGACTTTGTGTCAAAATTCGATCTACAATCGGAGAACCTTCTGAGCCTGCTTTTGCAACTCCTTTCGAGGAGTGGGCCTATAGAAGTTGCCAAGAAGGTCATGATGGGCTGCTTGCAGCGGTCAGTGGTGCCTGATGAGGCTGCAGTCTACGAGTTCACGTCAGCTCTGGCTAAATATGTCGAGATCAATTTCCACATGTTTGGGGGTAGCATGGCCGAGTTCAAGGCGAAGTTCATGAAAGATATGCCGAACTTCGAGCAGGTTTTGGTACCCTCTGAGACTAACAAAATCAACCCGGGTGTTTTCAAGCTGATGCTCCTCTGGGCAGAGTCCTTGGAAGAGGTTTATGGCTTACTAAACAATGCAGAGCGGTCCGCATACGCCAATCAGATTTATGAAAAATGCCAAAGCCAAATTCTTTGGGCTGTCCTGCGTACCTCGCTGTCAACTCATGACAATGCTGAGCGCCCCCCAGTGATACCACTAAGAAGAGAACGACATCGTAAGTACGGCATAGCCATGGCCAACATTTTCGGAGTCATGGAGCGGTTTGAGAAATATCCCTGTGGCATCACTGGTAGTGCCTCACATGCTGCGCTACAAATCTTCGCGTTCCATGGGAACACTCAGGGAATGCATAAAATACTAGCAATGAAGCTAGCCCGACAAGAGGGGAAGTTACGAATCTCGCCGTGGGTTTTGTCTACTGTGTTTGACTGCTTCCCGTTGAACCAGCGATCAATGGCACTAGAGAAAAAGCGCGGCAATCTCTGGGCTACCAACGACGCTATCAAGACAGATTACCTGCTGGAACGTCCCCTGCTGCTCCACCTGCGAAGCTGTATTTCGTCGGACAAGCACTACAAGGTTTACATGAGTTATATTAGAGCTCTGGGCAGGTGCAAGTACTTAAGTGACCTCGATACTGAATGCGAACAGTACTTGGACAGGCTCTGTACTGATGGAGCTGAACCGTTTGCCAGCTATAACCAGGACTTCATTCTGGAATTTATTAGCAGCTACCAAGCCGCTGGGGAGACTGAGAAGGCATTGCAGCTTTTGCGAAGAATCCTGGACCTGTCTCATGAGCAGGAGCACATTTACATCTGTGCAGTCAGTGTCCTTGGTAAAATCCTCAAGTATGAGGTTCTGCCGCTACAGCCCACCATCTCCTTTATATCACGCTGGCTCATGAGTAATAGCAATTCCACCACTTGGCAGATACAGGATATCCAGCTAATATTCAACGAGTTGAAAGCACCGGAGGCTGGGGCTCGGTACTCTAACAAGGAAGCTGACGCCGTCTCAGCAATTGGACAAGAAATTGTGGAGACTATTATCAATGTCCGCCAGGGGCTGGACGTTGAGAGCTCGCTGTCCACCTTAGACGAGATACTTGGCTTCCGAATGTATTAATAAATAATGTGATATGTGTATATAAATATCTGACTCTATGAGTTATCTGCTGGGTTCGGCTTTGAATTTGAATCTGCATCTGGATTTGGCTGAGGCTGAGGCTGAGGCTGTGATGGTGGCGGGGCGGGACTGCTCTGAGAGTGTCTCTTTGGTTTCAACACCAAAATTATGATTAATCCCAGAATTATCAGAATAAGCAGTAGTATTATCTTGCATTTTTGTGTCCTCTTTTGATAATGCGTTGCTTTGATCAGCTCCTTATCTGCTTGTTGTACATTGGTGTACATTGTTTCGATATTGTAGTCGATTCTATCGAGCAATGTACCCTGGTCAATGATCATTGTTTGTAGATCCTTGAAGATATCTGCGAGCTCTAGGATACCCTGGGCTATATTAGTGATCTCCCGCTCTCGGTGTCTTAGTGACTCGTCTTCAATGGTTGCGAGCTTAGACGATTGTTCTAGCGTGTTTTGAGATAGCATCACGTCCATATCCTCGTCTGCAGCCTCGCCTCCGAGTACTGGGTCGTACTTCATGCCACCTGAGCCGCCGCCATTGTTGGAAGATGAGGAAAGTGATGGAAAGATATCCATTGCTTCTTGACGCAAGTTTTTTAAATAGGTCGACTGCATCTTCCTAAATGTCGTTGACACCTCCTGCACCGAAGTGGCCATTGCAATCTTCATATTCGAGCTCATCTTGATCTCTGCTGGGGAGACTTCATTCTTGGTCATCTTTTCAAACTGCTTTATCAAGCTTTGGCACTCATGTAAGTCGCTGGTGATTTGGTACGTCAATTGCTCAATCTCTTCCTCTTCCTTGGTCCGGTCGTCAAACCCAGGCAATGCATTTTTCCTATGCAGCGTGTCTAGCGACGCAATTTTCCGTCTGATAGCCACCAGACTCTCCTCGAGTTCCTCTGATACGTCGACCCACGACGGTGGCAGGATATCCATCTCTATTCCAATCATGTCGTTGTCTCCTTCTGCTCCTGCTCCTCCTGGGGCGCCTTCACCACCGCCCATCAAACCCTGCTGTTCCTCAGGCACATCGAGCCCTAACCGCGACAACGACGTCGACTGCGGGTGATGAGAGTATGACTGTCTATATGATATGTACAGGTTCGTTCTATCCCGAAACATGATGTGTTTGTGCTGTCAAATGTTGCCTGTACATATAGACAGAGATAGTTAAGTTGTTTTCGACAGAGTAGCTTTAACCGATAGAACTCCACAACTTTAATAGCTATAATCGAACCTGTTGAAGCTCCCAAGTGCTTTTGATGACGTTACTCTCCAACAACAAAACTACAGACTAAAACATGTTGAAGCCCAGAGTCTCTACTATGAACCAGGCTGTCCTGGATGGTTCACACGAAGCCTCATTGACTCACTCACCAGGGAGTAGCAACTACTCGAAGAATAGCTAGATCACTCAAAAAACAGCTTAAGCACGTGACAGTATCAGACGGCATCAGGCACGTGGCCTCGAGTTACTCTGGTGACAGTAAGCCAGCTATCGATATTTGTGGGGCTACGCTAAAAGTTAACTAACTCAGATCGGCTGACTCCAAGGTTAGTCTAACTAGATGAAGTAAACTTACATAGCTGAAACTTTTTTTTTTTTTTCGGGTTTTGTGAAATTTGTTTACTCAAGTTACGACATTCCGCAAGTGTGACCTGAGACCGAAAGAACAAAACACGATGCCCGAACAATTGAGTCACCCTACCGTCCAGGACGGCTGGTTCCGTGAGGTATCAAACACAATGTGGCCCGGCCAGGCCATGTCGTTGCGGTGCAACCAGATCTTGCACGTGGAGAAGTCCAAGTACCAAGATGTGCTGGTATTCGAGTCTAGCGACTACGGCAATGTGCTTGTTCTCGACAATGTGATCCAGGCTACTGAACGTGACGAGTTCTCCTACCAGGAGATGATCACCCACTTGGCCATGAACTCCCACCCAGACCCCAAGCGTGTGCTCGTTGTTGGCGGTGGAGACGGTGGTGTTCTGCGAGAAATTGTCAAGCACTCCTCCATTGAGGAGGCATGGCTTGTTGACATTGACGAGGCCGTTATACGAGTCAGCAAGAAGTACTTGCCCTCCATGTCGGTCGGGTTCCAGCACCCCAAGGTCAAGGTCCACATTGGCGACGGGTTCAAGTTCCTCGATGATTACAGGAACTTCTTCGACGTTATCATCACTGACTCTTCTGATCCAGAGGGCCCCGCCGAGTCACTGTTCCAACAGCCCTACTTCGAGCTGCTGTCCGGTGCCCTCACTGAGAAGGGTGTCATCACCACTCAGGCCGAGAACGTTTGGCTCCACATGAACATCATCAAGGATCTTAAGGTCGCTTGCAAGAAGGTGTTCCCCGTCGCTGAGTACGCTTACACCACCATCCCCACATACCCCTCTGGCCAGATTGGTTTCATGGTCTGCAGCAAGGACCCTAATGTCAATGTCAAGAAGCCTTTGAGATCATGGTCTGATGAGGAAGAGGCCGTGCTCAACCGATACTACAACAAGCAGATCCACGAGGCTGCTTTCGTGCTGCCCAACTTTGCCAGAAGCGCACTTGAGTAGAGCAATTCATATGTACAATTAATATCAAGCTGAGACCGCATGCTGGATTTCATTAGCAACGTATCTCTTGTCCTTTTTTCTTAGTCAAAAGCGCCTCTCGGACAACTTGAACTGCTCAATAGAGATCCTCAATGCTCAATTGAGCACACAGTCCGCTCGAAAGCTGCTCAAGCAACCTGAGGTTTAGCTATAGACTAGTCAGACTCACACCTTAGTCTAGATCTTCGGATCTCGGTCCAAACAGCCAAAAAGTATTGAAAATTAATTATGTAATTTTTCAAGCTCAAATTTGCTTGTGATCCGCATGCATAAATTCTATATAGAACGCTGACTTCCAAAGTATCTGAAACCACGTTCAAGATGTCCATACTAGTCCCAGGTACGACGATACCTGACGGGGACCAGATATACGGCCCGGGCATACACAAGGGAGTTGACACAGACCATGCTGTTGTTGTGCGGGCGGGTGTTCTAGTTGAGACGGCTAAGCTTGGCCAAAAAGTTGTTTATGTCGACACCAACAACCGACGGTATACGCCATCGCTGAGAGACAGTGTGGTGGGGACTGTCATTGGCAAGTCCAGTGAGCGTTATAGAGTACAGCTACAGGAACGGTCAAAACCGGTAGCGCTAGACGAATTTGCATTTGAGAACGCCTCGAAAAAGAACAGGCCGAACCTGCCTAACGGGGCGCTGGTGTATGGACGGGTCACCATGGTTGACAAGGACCTGGGTGCTGAAATCGAGTGTTTTGATGCCAGCACGGGGAAAGCTGGCGGGTATGGTGAACTCAAGGGAGGGTATGTCATCGACGTATCATTAGCATTTGCCAGAGCATTGCTGTTTGATAACTCGTACGAGCTGCTGCCCCTTATAGGCAGCAGGGTCCAGTTCGAGATTGCTATTGGCGTGAACGGGAGGATATGGATCAACAGCCCTGATAGCAAGACCACGCTGGCGGTGGCAAATTGCATACAAGCTGCACAAAATCTACCGAGCTCGCAGCTAAAGGAGCTGGTGACACGAGTTGTCAAAAAATAAATAATTTATGGTAATAAATAAAGTCTGTTCAGACCTATCCAACCTTGTTGAACCAGTCTGAATAGTACTGGAAGCTTTGAGATGACCGGTCTGGTTTACACTTGAACCCTTCACGAAGCGAGTCATACTGGTCTTGATATTTCTGATAAGTGGCCTCGGTATCGCCTGTACCTGACAGGTAAAGATTATTCTGCGGCGAGAGCCAGCTCGAGTAGTATTTCTCTTCGAAGCCGTAATCTTCTTGATCTTCGTCGTCCTTCTCGTTCTGGTAACCATCTTCATTACCTATATCGCACTGTGCCCACTTCTCATAGTAACTCAGTTCAGACTCAGATACATCTGGGGACATCAATTTGCTCATGATCGCAGTAAGCTCATCCTCTGGCTGCAACACTTCACCAGCCTTGTCTTGTACAGACTTGCGGCGGCGGATATTTCCTAGTATCAGCCCCGTCTGCTCATCAGCGCCATCATCTTCCTTGCTGGACTCCGCCTCCTCATCCTCTTCTCGTAAAGCAGCGGCCGCGTGGTACATACGACTTGCTCGTTTAAGTGCGTCTTTTCTCATTGACGATCCTTTTCGTCCTCCTCCTTCTCCGCCGCTGGTACCGCTTCCACCACCACTACTGCTGTGACCACTGCTACCATTGCTGCCAGTGAAAGTGGCAGAGGAAGAATGCCTAGACCCGCGCCTGTAGTTGCGGTGGTGCCTTCTCCAATGCAAATCGTCACCTTCTTTAGGTCTCACGGGGGCCCCCGTTGCAGCTGCAGCCCCCGCTGCCGCTGCTCGTTGTTTTCTAGCATCAAAGGGAGAGTGGCTTTTGTTTAGCTGAGACTGCTCGTTGGCAGGGATATACCTCAGCGTTGAATTCATGTTGTAGGCAAACATGGTCTGAAAAGATGACAGGACTCTTGGGCGATAGTATTCGTTCCAGTAGTTGTCGTTGAAACCGGGGTAAGGCAAAAGCGGCTCGTACAGTTGCTGCAACGTCCGAGGTTCTTGGTACTGTTGTAGACTGTTCATCTCCATCTGAAGCCGAGAGTGGATATTTGCCAGGTTGAATGGACTCCACCACCGTATATAGCTGCGGCGGTACTGCCTCGTTCCGTAGACGCTATTATGCAAAAAATAGTCTGTGGCCAAGTCCCAAAGCTTGGGCTGCATGCTATCTGAGATATAGTTCCCCAGAAATAGGTTGATAGCGTCCTGTCGCTGCGAATCCACAAACGAATTGCTATAAAATCTTCGAATGCTCTCAATCATGTCTCTGGAATGACTGGTCCACTGGTTGATTTTACGATATGTCTCAACAGTGTTAACCAAATGAGACCCACCGTACTGCAAGGCAATGGTGTCTCCATGATCATGGAACATCTCCGTCAGCAAATTGACAGCATCCGAGTCATAGTCCAGTGAGTCTGTACTAATGACTCCCAACGCGTGCAGCTGAGCTGCTAGTGCTCGTTTCCCCATTACAAATTGAGCGGCATTGGTCCTGTCAAGGCAGTCTATGCAGTTTGTCCGTGAGATGCCATCTTGAATTTTCATGCCGTCGAGGTTACGTCCATTGACAAATATCCCCGTAGCTTCAACTGTCTGAGCAGCATAAGATTCAAGAAATTCAATAACCTCTTGGTTTCGTCCCTTGGACGCTCGGCTCATATCCCAGTGAGTGTATTGGAGTTTCGACTCTTGAGGCAAGAACTTGTTCAAGTAGGCAATGCACTCCTCGAATTCTCTCAGCAGCTTTGTCTCTCGAGGTACCGATTCTTTGCTCTTAATCAAATTCAGTATTCGTATCGGCTGACCATACCTAGCAAACAGATCGTCAAAATGTAAGGCGGCAGCACTAAAAAAGGGGTCGCGAGCGTTGAGCTCAATAGGTGGTTTTGGGGTCAAGTTGCTGACTTCCTGCGACCAAAACAGCGGGATGCTTCCCCTGTGCTGAACATACGATGTATACCTTGGGTTGTTGAAGATCCCGTCTCTAGGATCATGAAAGGACGTGAGCAAGTCATCACACACAATTTGCTCGGTCTCCACCTCATTCGCAACATCACCCTGATCATTAGCTCCTCTTTTCAAGAACCTTGCACCGGCAAAGTAGTGAGATCGTCTGGCAATGATGGTAATAACAATAGTTCGCCCGCACACAGATATTTTGGCTTGGTCAATAAACCCGTGGATGATAGAAACACACCAATCCAGTGCCACCAAGTTGAGAGCGTTTATTGCGGGTTTCTGGAGATAGCTATTCCACACAAACCTTTCGTTATGGTCATGTGCAATATGGGCCGCCTCCTCCTCGTTAAAAAGCCCCATAGCCAACTCCTTGGCACGGATTAAATTGTTCTGCAGGGTATGCGTGATGTCATAGGTGTAGCTGAAGTAAAAGGTCTTTGAGATATCCAAGCTTTGAAACATGGTAAGTAGCCGAGCCTCCTCCGACCTTCTATCGGGCTTCTTGAAAGACCCGCTATGGGCAACCGGTATGAGCTCAGTAGCATCTATGTGGTAGATGTAGTGGCCACCAATCATACCAATCAAGCTACGCTTCGTAATAACCACCATGTAGTATCCCTCGGTGAACCGGATAAATCCGACTATCCCCCATGCCGTAAGTCTCTTGGAAAGAACAGCTGCAGATCCGCTCGCGTCCTTGCGCTCTTCTAACGAGCTCATGACCTGCATAATTTCAGCTCGCGTACAGGATTGTACTGTCTCAATGATAGCCAGCTCCTTCTTGGGCGCAGTCAAGTCAACCTCAAGCATACGGAATCTCGTCTCTCGGGAGTTCGAGCCCACAATGTACATTCGCGTTCTTGTTTCATAAATGGTAAATTTGGTCAAAAGAAACGGACTTAGGGAGGAGCCAGTCAGGTTGACCGTCCCCTGGTCCCTGGGCCCCATTCCACCACCACCGCCACCAATAGTTCCTGTATTTGTCTCATGACGATGCAATCCCAACATCTCTTCTTCCTCCACATGGTTTATGACCCCGTCTTGTGTCATATCCGTAGACATGGTTGGGAAGGGGCTAGTCCCCGCTCCACTAGCATTAACACCAGCAACACCCTTAGTGATGCCACTCGCTAGCGACCCTGCTCTTGACCCTGACACCGACGCGGAACCTGAGCGAGTGCTAGACATGGAGCCATGGCCCTGCGGAACCCGCTGATCATCAAAAGGGATACTACCGGTCGAGCCTGTAGCGGCCGAGCTCATGCTACTAGCTTCGCCGTTTCCGGCCGCCATTGGTGCAGTTTGATATTCAACCAGTCTTCTATATACTGTTGTCGTTTAATCAACTCTGGAGCAGCTCTATTGCGCATGCGCGTGTCAGCCAGATCACGATCGGCCCAAAGTTCGAAACGATAGCCCGGACATAAGCTAGGGCTGATTTTCGCGACGCATTTCCACAGTCGTCTTTAGATTACTATTCCGTAGAGCTCCGCGAGGGACAAATGTCGTTCACGGAGGCTACATTCGTGGCCAAGTTAGACCAACTTAATGAGACACAAGAGAGCATTGTTGGCATATCACAATGGGTATGTTGACTCAAAAAATATGGAGCTACATAGAACTAACATTTTAAGGTCATGTTTCACAGAAGGTATGCCAACCAAGCGGCGAACATCTGGGCCAACCAATTGAAACTAGGTATGCATTCAGACGATTTTTGCACATTCAGAGAACGGGTTTGAGGAAAACAAAAGGTTATAGTATTTTAACTTCTGTAGCCCCTGCTGGGAAAAAGCTCAGCTTGGTATATCTTGCCAACGAGGTGGTACAACAGTCAAAGGCAAAGAGGAAAGAGGAGTTCGTTGAGGCGTTTGCCAGGGTCGCACCTGGTGCGCTTGAGGCGGCATACAAATCAAGCTCTCAAAACATAAGGACACGGATCACTAGAACGGTAGACGTGTGGAAACAGCGTAACGTATTCCCGGCTGATGTATTGAGGGATATCATGATTAGGCTTGATAGCCGTACCCCGATACCTGCAGCTGCCTCAGCGTTGACCTCGGCATCCTCCCAGGGAGTGTCGCAAAAAAGAGCACAGCAGCAAGGAACCCCTGATATACCTGTTGAAGTTTCCAAGATCGCTCGGCTACAGGGCCAGATTGAGCCGTTCCAGTTGGAGCTTACCAAAGCTGCCACAGTCGCCAAGAAGGGTTACGCGGAGCTTTTTGATAGCGACGTCTTGCCCGAACCTGCTGTCTATGCTGGCAAACTGTCTACGCTAACGAAGGACTTGAAAAATCAGGAAAAGTTACTAGATGGGGGTTTGTCCGCACAGAAAGAGCTGGCGCAAGAAGTTCAGTATTACCTCAGCTCTATCAATCAAAAGATCCAGGGTTCTCAGAGTCAACTAAAGGATGTTAGAGAGAAGCTCAATCAGGTTGCAGAAACCAGAACCGAGGTAGAGGCTATGCTCTCTGGCGAAGAACCTAGAGCACAGCCAAAAGAAACTAAAACAGAGGCTTACAAACCACCGGTATTTGACGACGATGATATAGAGGGCCCTGCGTATTCTCCTCTCAGCTCAGATGATGATGACGACGACGACGAAGGTGACAAAAAGATCGAGCCCGAGCCAAAGGCTGCAGAGCCTGCGGCTAAAAAACAGAAGACGGATACGAACGATGCATCAACCGGTGGCTTAGAAGGGCTGGATCCCAAGGTTGCAGCTTTTCTGTCCAGTATAGTTCAGGGAAGCTCTTGACTCTAGAAATACCCAGAGAAAAGTTAATTTATTGTACAGTATATTATTTACAGGTGCTCCTTCAGCTGCTCCAGTAGCCTGAGAATATAGAACTGACGAGCATCATGCGGAACATGCTTGAATTTCTCTCCAATACTCTTGATATGTTTCTGACCGTGCTCATATGCTTGAAGGTCCTTGTTACCGTAAACATCCTTGCCACTGCTGTAGACGGTTTTGTCGAAATTGTACCAGAAAAAGTTCAGAGATACTGACGGGCTCAGAGTCTTGGTAGCATGCAGCCATAGAGGAGGGAGATAGAGCACGTCACCGGGGAGCATGGTGAACTCCAGTGGGTGACTGCCCTTGATGTTTTGACCATCAAACGGGTCAGTCATTGTTGAAGATGAGCTCCCCGCGGGGAAACCAAGCAGGGAGACATCCTGAGGAGGGTACATCAGGATCTTCTTCTCCCCAACAACTTGGCAGAGAATGTTGGCCGTAACATCGTAGTGGAGCCATACTGAAGTATCCTTGGAACAAAGTCTCAACGGAGAAGAAAAGTGCTGCTTTTCAACGTCGGCGAACAATACTGGAAGTGTGAAGTCCGAGGCCAACTTGGGGAAATCATGAGCAAATCTAGCTGGTTTTCCCTTGGCGTCTGCAACAGAAAGTGATCTTAAGTACACGTTATCTCCAGTAGAGCCGAACATGAGAGCAATGAACTGCTCAAAAGCCACAGTCTTGTACTCGAAGTTCTTCTCAGCAAAAGACATGGCATTAGACTGAGCTGAATGTATTACCACATTTTGATTCGGGCCGACAGTGTCTATGAGATACTTTGGATCGGCCCAGCGTCTTGTCGCTTGCCCAAAATCCTGGTCCTTGAAAATCATTGGTATCAACAATTCCTGGCAGGACAAGAAATCGCGGTAGGTCTGCCCCTCAGGAATTGTGGTGATGATGGGCCTTTGTTCCCGTTTTAGCTCGACTTGCCTTTCCTTAAGCATTCTGAAACTCCCAGTGAAATTGGTCTCGATGCCATATAGATGCTTATTCCAGTAAGAGCCGAAGGAAAAGCATACAGCCCCGCCTCCAAATAGAACACAGTTACCGTCCAAGACGCTAATGTTATGTCCCGAGAGAAGCGGCACGTCAATCTCCTTGGGAATAGGCCGCAGCGTCACGTTCTCATCTTGGTCCACTAGAACTATCGTAGTGTCACGGTCGAGCAAACGTGAACCAGATACCCCCCCCACTACGAGCAAGTTTCCACTGGCTTCGATAAAGCAAGTAGCGCCAAACCTGCTCAAGTAAGGCGACGGAGCGGTCTCGGTGACAATCTCCATCTCCATCTCGAGCTCGTCAGTTCCGTTGATTTGGTAATAGGCAGCAGTGTCAACCACCCTACCGTTTTGCATTCCACCAACTATGCAGCCAAAGTTCCGGCTGGAGTCATAATAGACAGAGGGTGACGCCCTGCTATCCAGCGGGCATTTGATAGTCTTCCAGCTGCCACCGCTACCTCCCCGTCTATTCCAATAAATACAAGGGTCACCAGTGGTGACCCCACCAAACACCAGCACCCCGTCCTCAAATGGTACCGCGCCGTGCCTATACCTGGGAGTGGGCATGTCAGCCACTTTGGTCCACACTCCCGTTGATGGCGACAAGTTCCAACAGTCGGCAAAGGGCTTGCTGGGGTTTGCGCGTCCACCAACCAAAAGTATTGTTCCATCAAAAAGCGTGGTCATAGTATGGCACATGCGTGGGTCGATTGGGTTTGCGCCCAGCTCGAACTTATCCTGCTCCAGTGTTAGAAGCACTGAGCTTGATTGCCGCTCGGTTGTCATTCCACCGTGAACAATAACGCTATCTTGATTGTAAACGGCCGCTGCGGCAAATCTTCTTTCTAGTAGTTGCTCGGAGCTGGCCTCGAGCTTCTTGAATGAAATCTCTTGAGTTGGGGTTTTGGTTTGCTCACGACTGAACTCGGTGCTTGGGAGGTCCAGAGTAGAAGCATGCAGAATAAAGTAATGGTGACAAAATAAGATGAACTCTTCCCACTCGTCGAAGTCCTCCACGGAGGAGACAAACTCTTTTTGTTTTTCGGGTACCTGATTTTGCCAGAACTGCCAAAGATCATCAATTTGCACAGACTTCCAACCTCTAGACTTGAAACGACCAGACTGACGCTCAACGTTGGAGTACGCCTCCACGCTATGCAGCGGTGTCTTGAGAGAGTTGAAATGTTTTAGCATTGTCTTTGCAAATGGATGATCAGGCCCCGCGGGCATTATCTGCTCCAGCAGGGCAAATTCGGCGAAGGGTAGAGCACGGGCTATCCATTCAATCAACCCGTCAGCGTCCTTTTGAGGCATATAAGTCAACGATACCTCTGCAGTGAACAAAAAAAAGCTTTCTTTTAATGGGCAAATCCCGTCAAGTAAAGCTGAGAACTGGTCAAGCTCCCTCAGATCACAAGCCATTGCAACATAGTTCTCAGCTTGCAGCAAAATGTGCTCATTGTCAACCACGTCCTTGACCCGGCCCAGCGAGGCCATGATCTCTTTATCAGTTTTCAAAGTCCCCACCTTTTTCAGCATCAAATCTTTGTAATCCACATCTATAAATATAATATCATTCCCCTGCGGGTCTTTTCGTTTCTCGTTGGCCAGGAACAGGAACGAGTACGGATCAAACCCGCACCCCAGGTTTATGATAACCTTTCTTTTAATCTGGGGCCCCGGGTGCCGCTCCTTGACAAAAACCTCTATGCATTTTTTGATAGCCTCCATTCTCGTCCAATACCCCCTGTTTATAATTGGCGACCGTCTCTGGGGCTTCGGCACAAATAGCCTGAAAAATTCCCGGGGATTCTTGATCCCAGCCTCGCGGGCTGCATTCGACCAGTACAGTCGCTCGACAGACCGTTTCGACACAATTGACGAGTCATTTGTACCTTGAATAGACTCGTCAATAAGCTGCTTCTTCTTTTTTTGTGGCTTGACAACTCGTGGTTTGGGGTCCGTCATTGTGTCAAGTGGTCGGGGAGACTAGTTACTAAGTTATATATATATGCCGCGCCGAGAAAAAAATATGGCTAGATCCGAGCCTGAATTTCACAGGCGCGCAGAATCACGTTACAATGCGGGATCTACGGGATGATTTTCCGCGCATGGAATTAATATCGACGCCGTTATGAGGCTGAAATAACTTAAAGTCAGCCATCCCCAGCTGAAACAGAGTTTGAGAGACTGACACAAGCGTGAGAAGACTACAGAGACATTCAATCTATAAAGTTGGATTGGAACTTGATGGTGTGATGTACATGCAATCTGATTTGGCTGCGCGTGCCGTAGCCATGATCCGGCTCGACGCGTCAAATAGCGGTTTGCGTTTTGAATCCTCAACCGTGGACGTGAACTCGGTGGTTATCGACCTTGAGTGGTCTTCTTTCAACTGAGAAAGTAAGAGTATTTTCAGCCTGATAGGATGTCCTTGAAAGACGAGACTCGACTCAGCTCTTTGATATTCGATATGTTCGAGCCATCCGGATCCAAAGACCTCTCGCGATTACTAACCACCCAAGCCATTAATAGGATCCATATGAACAGCCGTTGCCCGTGAGACCGAGACAGGAGCAAATACGAAGGAATGTCCGACCAGCAGTGCCCTCGATGGATAAGCTGAGCCCTTTCTTGCATTGACCGTGCCAGACTCCCACTCTTGAAGCTGCTCATAGTCCAGCAGTGGTCGTTTCACGTAGAACTAGCTTGTACTGTGCCGTGAGCTAGAGAGCACATCGGAAAATCAGAAGAAGCAATTTGATCACTTGATGCCCATTATGCCAGCTTTTGCAGCTCTTGGCTGCATGCTGAAATGGCGAGATTGAGAATCTCCATCTGGCCAGCTACATAGTAGTAGCATGACGTTTTAATAGGATCAGAGCCCTCGGGCCCCTCTGGATTGATATCAGGAAGCTGGTTCAGCTTGGCCACCAGTGCTTCCTGCAGATTCCCATACACTTCAGTCTTGACTTCCTGCTCTGTCAGCACAGTGTCACCTGCACTTTCTTTCTGGCTTTTCTCAATAAATTGAAGCATATCTTCAGGCAGAGGCTCGAAGTATGACAGCTGGAAATGATGCTGATGGTCGCCGTGACTAATACTGATCACGACGGTATCGGCGAGATTTTCAGGTATAGCGAACCCGTACCCTGCGAGCAGCTCCTCGTTGCTCTTGGGGCCGTAGGTATTGTAAATAGTGTCCGACTTGTTGAGCTTCTTCAGCGTTCGCAGCTCGAATCCAGTGGAGACTCCACCCCACTGGACATTCGCCTTGGGGAAATGGTTGAGAATGTCAGTGACTGGTAACAGCATGGCAACGTCCTCGTTGACATTGAAGTACACTATTCTAGCAGGAAATGCTCGGCTTCTGAAAATGAAGCATGCCCATGCGTAGAGATCAAAGCTAAAACCTTGTGCTGCGCTGGGGTTAGGCAGTGATCTCAGGGCGGCCACGTACTCCTGCCTCCAAGTATCCATAAGGCTACCGCTCTTGATCTCATGCCAAATGTTAGTCCCACGTATAAGCTCCAGCTGCTCCTCACTGTAATAGTACGGCGATAGCCCGGGGTCTTTGTCACCAGGCTGAGGCAGGATGTTGAAATACGGGTACCATTTACTATCGTAGCCTTTTAGGAATTCGTACATTAGTCCGAACTTTTGTAAGGCAGGCGACTTGTAATCTGAGTCTGCACCAAAGGCATTTTTGGCCACTACGGGGCCAATAATACAGTCCAACGGGCAAAATACCACTAGTTCCTGTTCACTTATAGGACCATTTGCAATCAAGCTGTATCCTTCGTACTTGTCGTCCACCAGCTCAGCATTCTCATGGATCTGGATGCCCGAAGAGCTAGCCCATTGCTCTAATAGGGCCAGCTTCTCTGCTCTGCTTTGAGCCATTCCAACAATGAAATTCGTTATGTGGAAAAAGGTTCAAAGTCGGCTTTTCAACGGCCGTCACTGCTGCTCGCTGCATGGAGTGCCAAAATAATTTTGAATAATTTTTCAGGCACAGATCAGTCACGTGCTTGAGATCTTCGCTTTATCGGCGATCGGTGCTCAATTAAACCAAAACTGCAGTTTGTAAACAGATCTTCAGACCTCCGAAATTAGAGTTCGGCTCCACACAAACTCAGTTGACTTCACCTCTGAACCGTTGCTAACAGCGCTAGTAGCTGGCTACAATTGGCTTTATTGGAGCAACAAACAACTTTCCTGAGACCCTAGGACATCTCTCCGGGTGAGGAACGAAAATGGAGGATGAGTTTGAAAATGTGGAGGTCATTGGTCGTGGGTCGTTTGGGCAGATACACAAGGTGAGGCGGAGGTCTGACGGACTGATTCTTGCCAGGAAGGAGATATCGTACCGGAAGATGAACCAGAAAGAGAAGGCACAGCTCAAAAACGAGTTCCGTATTCTGAGGTCGCTGAATCACCCTAATATCGTACAGTACCTCTTGCATGAGCATTCGCAGGAATCTCAGGTTGTTTATTTATATATGGAGTATTGCGGCGGCGGAGACTTAGCTGGGCTAATCTCGCAGTGCAAGGAGAAGAACACAAGAGTTCCAGAAAACATTGTGTGGAGTATTCTGACGCAACTTGTTCTGGCTTTGTACAGGTGCCATTACAACTCGGACCCCCCGAGCTCAAGTTATTTATACAGCGCAGAGGCAGAGGCAATCATGTCACCGCCAATGCCATCCACGGTGATTCTCCACCGCGATATCAAACCAGACAACATCTTTCTCAATGAGGACTTCACGGTAAAGCTAGGTGATTTTGGACTGGCCAAGATGCTTGACGAGGACCATACGTTCGCCACCACCTACGTGGGGACTCCTTACTATATGAGCCCTGAGGTCCTTATTGATGAGCCATCCACGCCTCATAGTGACATTTGGTCGCTTGGGTGCGTTATTTATGAGGTGTGTGCACTTCACCCTCCGTTTCAAGCAAAAACACACCTTGCTCTCTCACAAAAGATTCGGGACGGTACTTACCCAGAGATCCCCAATTACTATTCAGCGACTCTAGCCAAAACAATAGCTGCATGTCTGAACAAGGACCCCAAGAAACGGCCCACTACAGACGTTCTGCTTACTCTGGATGTGATAAAATCTTTCAGGAAAGAACGGGAGCTGGTTGAAGCTGAGAAACAGCTTGCTCAGTATGAAAGAGAGATCCAAGCAAGGGAAGCCATGCTGGAGGAGCGGGAGATGCAGCTGGCCAGGGAGCTCGAGCATTTCAAGCAAGACATTTACGTACAGATGCAGAAGAAGATCGAGGAAGAAGTCGAGCTGAGGTTAACTGCTGAGCGGGAATCCCAGAGAGCTTCCAGTCAGATTCAACAACAACATCACCAACATGACGAAGATATCCAGCTCAGCATAGGTGATATCAGCATGAATTCACCTCTCAATTTTCCAAGGAATATCAGAGGTCCAAGGAAACACCCACAACGAGGTGAAGTCTATGCCACTAGCAGCACCCCTGCTAGGGCCCTGTTCCCAGAGAGTGGCTCCAATTCCGATTCTGATGACGTCTTCACTTATCGCAGCACTTCAGCATCATCGTCATCATCAGCAGATTCACACAACGAAAACAATTTGCTAAAAAGTCAGAACCAGCAGCAGCAGCAGCAGCAACAGCAGCAACAGCATCAAAATCAAAATCAGAATCAAGCTCAGTATTATAAAAGCCCAACCTCTAACTGGCGGACCATATCGTCACTGAAAAAGGATCTGAGCACTCCCAATCGCACCCGCGCAGTGCATGGACAGGCGGGAGAGCTGCAGCCCTATGAGACATACCTGGCCGAGGGAGTTGCCAATAGTGTAGCGAGGGCTAGGCTGGGAGGGCTCAAGGGTGCGCCTGCCACCATCGGCCAAGCGGTTACACGGTTCCAGCAAGAGTACGAAGAGATACACGGGCATGAGCATAACAACGAAAATATCGAGAATCACCACCAGGCCAATTACCACAGCCACCATGAAGATGGTCAGCTTTTGGCTGATATGCCGAGCCCTTTCATCAGAAGGTTGGAAATGTCATGAGTCAACGAAACAATCAAAAAGCAATTGCTACTATACACATTAGTCTTGTAGTGCTAAATGAAAACTAATAGACTAGTCTATGATGACCACTTCTCGCCGGTCAGCTGCTCGTAGGCTTCGACATACTTGTCCCTGGTCTTCGTCACGATATCTTCGGGCATTGCAACTCCTTCCTTAGCCTTCAGGTTGTTCTCAATCAGCCAATTCCTTAAGAACTGCTTATCATAGCTATCTTGATCTTGACCAGTCTTATATGTATCAGCTCTCCAGAACCGCGATGAATCTGGAGTCAGCACTTCGTCTACTAGGACTAAGTTGTTGTTCTCGTCCACGCCAAACTCAAACTTGGTGTCAGCAATAATGATACCCTTTGTAACGGCATATTCCCTAGCCTTCGAATACAACGTAATGGCCAACTCTTCTACCTTCTTGGCCAGCTCGGCGCCAATAATTTCGGCAGCTTGGTCAGGATGTATATTCTCGTCATGCTCGCCCTGCTCTGCTTTGGTGCTGGGAGTGTAGATGGGTTTGTCGAAGGCTTCACTCTGCTTAAGGCCCTCTCTGACCTTGATGCCATGCACTGTCCCCGACTTCTGGTACTCTTTCCATGCTGACCCAGTGATATAACCTCGAACAATTACCTCAATGGGCAAAATCTTGTACTTGTTAACAAGCAGACTGCGGTCGATAAGCTGGTTCTTCAGCTCCGGGTCACTCGAGATGTTCTCCGGCAATTTCTCGAAAATGTCATCCCCGGATGCTACCAGATGGTTCTTGGTGTATGATTCCAGAAGCTTGAACCAGAAAGTGGACAACTTTGTCAAGATTTTACCCTTGCTGGGGATCCCATTCTCCATGATAACGTCAAAGGCCGAGATTCGGTCTGTAGCCACGAAGAGTAGCATGCTGTCAGAGACCGAGTACAGGTCACGCACCTTGCCCTTTGCTACGAGAGGCAGAGCTCCATTGAGCTCTGTCGATGCTAATGCCGTTGCCATTGGTCCTTGAGAGAAAGCAGTCGTAGGCGATGGCGATGTTGTGAAGCTGCAGAAGGCTACAGTGACTGGACCTTAAATTTTTTGTGACTAATTTTGTGCCTGGGCCCCTGATAAAGCTGTCTTAGATATAATGTGGAGATGTATTGCACGTGATTGCTACAAAATAAATAAAAAGGTCGGCCCGCAGTTAGAGGTAACCGAGCACCGTCGTCTAGTGAGAGCATGAGGGCTGTACATTGGTTCTCAGTGATGGTGACGGCACATTGTAGTCAGTCAGAATTGCCTGAAAGTGCCCTGAGCCTCTCGATGGGCGAGGGCCACGAATGTAGAGACCCCAAACAACCCCCCGAAAGAGAAGTTTATCTCCCTCTCCAGCAGCATAATAGACTCACTCTAGTGGTCCAGCTTCGAAGGATCAAAGTCGAAGCTGGCACCGCATCCGCAACTAGATGTCAAGTAGGGGCTATCCACGACTTTAAACTGACTACCAATAAGCTCAGTTGTGTAGTCAATAGTCGAGTCTCTCAGCATCTCTAGCGAAGTGCTATCGATGACAACCTGAGACCCTGCCTTCTCAAAGACTGAATCATTCTCCAAATCAATATCACTCTGTGGCTTTAGCCCCAAAATGTACTGAAACCCATGGCACCCTCCGCTCTCGACCGCTATCCTCAATATCAAGTTGTCGTCGTTCTCCTTCTCCTTAATCTCATGCAATTTTTTTGCGGCTCGCTCGCTTATGCTGACCTTCAGGACCTCACCATCTTCTGTCCTAGTAGGGTTCACAATCCGGGTCTCCGAGGCCAGTGAATCAGGCCCCAACGTCGGTCGGCGAGTCGTCGATGTGGTCATTGATCTTCTGATGAATGGTGACCAGTGTCTCGATGTGACGTTGACGGCAGTGGCCTGTGAAGGACATCTTGTGGCATACGCACCTAGCCGCCGTTGAATGCACTTCGTTGGAAGTGCTCTCAACCCTGTTTTGAGCATGTTGTGTGACTTTTGACGTTCAACTGACACTTCTAGGAAATGTTGATTTGTAAGGTCTCCTATGGGCTATAGCTTAGATTTAACTTTTTGCGCGGTGAGATTTGTCTCAAATCCCGTGATGACCGCCATCAGCCGCGTACGATCCGCACCCCAGGCTAGCTACGTTTAATCTTACACCCTCGGATCTTTGAACCTGACTTTTACCCGTCTCCTAAGGAAGTCATATAATCATAATGAGCGAGAGGAAGTCACACAGGACAGCTGTCTACGTGCTCCAGTTTGTTCTTTCGAGCCAGGAGTATCGCAAGCTACATACACCGCTGGCCAAGAACCCCCAGTTACGACGGATACTGGTTGAGCCCGACGTTGCGGAGACTCTACCAGAAAGTACAGAAGCTCATCAATCGAAATGCGGGGATGGGGATGAAATTCAACAATTTGTCAGAGAGGAAACGCGTTTATTCGCCAAAATCTGGATATTCCTCACCATTTTGAACCGCCTGTCACTGCTAAGATCACGCAGAGGTCGGATCCAACCTTCAAATATTGCAGCGCACCGTGCTGCTGCCTCGGTGGTAGTTCTTACAACTACTTACCGCCTTGCCTACAAAGCGCTACGCAAGCTATCAAATTTCAGAACTAGCAAGCCTCAGGATGGTGAGCTGGTCATATCTGACCTAACTGGAGTAGAAAGGCTCACTTTCGAGAGGAGGCAAAGTATTGTGACAAAAGTGGCCACACCGCTGTTGAGTGGGGCTCTAGCCGGGGGATCATTCGTACTGTTTCCATCAGTTGCTAAGGGCTACATTGCACTCTATGTCACTTCGAGAGCCGTGGAGACTGCATATAACTACCTGGATGACTCCGGGTACCTGCATTTCAAGCCACGGGTACTGGGCTCGTGGGCGCTATTCCCATTTGCGTTCTCACAGCTATTCTACACATTTGTGTTTGAGCCAGACTGCTGTCCGCCTAGTTTCAGGCGAATCATGATGAGGTTCTCTGATGGCTACATCCCTGAAAAGCCTCATGGGTACCCATCTACAGAGCACTGGCCGGGTTCAGAGGAGGTTGTTGCTAGCATTGCAACCATCTCGAGGCTGAAGTATCCCAAATTTGTCTCGCCCCTACTGTTCCCGCTGAAGAAGACTTTACCTGACGAACTGGAAAATATCCAGCCGGTAGTCTCTATGGCTTATCCTACAATGGAGACCTTGACTGGTGCTTTAACACATCCTAGTGAGCCAAGCGAGATGCGCACTTTCACTGAGTCGTTACTGAAAAACTACGGCTCTGTGTCCAAATATGTCCTAACCCTCTACGTGGCCATGGCAGTAGGCAGGGCTCGCACCACTAATGCCAGCTGGTACAAACTCGCAGGCCCCGTGTTTGCAAACACGCTGCGGACTACATCATTCATCGTTTTGACCCTAACCTCAGCTTGGTCAGGGATTGGGATGAGCCAGCAGATACTCAGCCCCAAAGCTCTGCCGGTATATCGATTCAGGCTTATTGGGTTTTTCGCAGGTCTATGGGCGTTCCTCGACCAGGTGAGTGGCAGGGGCAGGTACATGTATGCGCTAAGACTAGCTCTCATGTCTTATTGGAACATACTCGTCAAGCATAAGATTGTCAAACCCATCAAGAATGGTGACGCGCTGCTCTTTGCGGCTTCCTTTGCCAGCTTGATGACCATGCTTGACTTGACCCCTCAAAGCATCTCGGGACCAACCGTGAGGAAAATATTGAATTGGGTCAAGACCCACAAGTTTGTGGATCCAGTGTCGACACCCACCAGCAAGATACCTGATGAGGATGCCCTAGAATCCAAATAAAAATAAATAGTAATGTCCGTTTTATGAATTTCTTCTAGTACCCAGCCTCGCAAGCAACTATAGACGCGAATATAGAGTCATCAGGGGCAGGCAGTTCAACTAGTTCTGCCTTCTCCAATGCCTTTAGCGCATTGATTAAGCTGGACACCGAGGGCGACTCACATGCCACCAGCGTTTTCATTTTTTCAAATTCCCGCGCAATCTCCAGCTGATGATTATCCATGAGATCCGTATTGACTACTGCAATCAGCGGCTTGTGTGCTCGTAGAACGTCTAGTATGGACCCTGTCCCTGCATGCGAGATCACTAGGTCAGCGGTCTCGATAACATGGGGTAGATCATCGACAAAGGAGAACCCGCTTATATTGACCGACGTCGACGACAACAATTGGTTGGGGATTTTTGATTTTGTCCGATGCTTGATGTCACTAGAGCCGCCGTCCGCTGAAGTGCTTTTGCTATCTCCATTCGCCTTGCTTGACTTGCTTCCCACGGAGCAGCACTCGACAAATACTTGTTCTGCCTTGCCGTACTGGACGACTAAATGACTTACACCTCGTTGCTCAAACTCGTGTAGAACCTCCTCGGAGAGACTTGCTTTGATGAGTGCCTCAAATGGCACAGTCGCTCCCGTGGTAACCAGAACCCGTTTTGGCATTGATCTATTCCATTGATGTTTCGGAGTTTAGGCACTCAGCCACGTGTTAGCAGCTAAAAAACGCGGGTCTTATCACTGGTTTGATTAGGCTTAGTTAGCGCTACGTTTATCACGAGTAAACAGCCGGAAACCAATTACTATAGACATTTTATGCTACACTTTTATTGTTCTAATGTCGGAACGCATCTAGTAGCCGGCAGCACCGGGGGCATTGACATCGCCCTTGAGTGACAAGAGGATCTCCTTGAACCGAGTCTTATCACGGTTCTTTGACTGGGCACCGACATCGGAAGTATCAATAAGCTTGACAATTCGATCCCAGGTCGTGCCGCGGCCAACATCTCCATCGCGTTCTTCAGTGAATGCAGTGGCAGCTTCCTGGGTCTCCTTGACACCCTTTTCTTTCTTGTTGTTGTAATTCTCATAAAATGCGTCAATGTTCTTCTTTGCGTTGTCTTTAGTCTCTGCCTTCTTTCCCTCACTCAACTCATCTCGACGTTGAATCTCCAATTCCCTTCGTGCCTTCCATTCTCTTTTCGAAGAAGTTAGCAGTGGTTCTAAGCAGACATATCAACAGTAATTGAGAAAAAAAAAACTCACCTTATTGGCTCTGATTCATCTAGAGAAAGCTTCTCTGTCGCGCCCGAAAGATCCGGTTGTGGAGGCATGTAAGGAGCAGGATCCTCCGCAATTACTCCAGATGGTCCTAGATCCGCCTGAGTTCTGTTAGCATACCAAAATTCAGCCTTAATTGACTTACTAGTCCACCTGGAAATAGAACAAACTTACGCTGTTGTCGACAGGAGGGAAGGATGCCTCGAACCCAGCGATATCATCATCGTTGTTAGAGGCGAATGCACCGGCATCATCGCCTAAGACGGCCTTCTCACGGGCCAAAAAGTCATCATGCTCAAACCCGGCATCTCCCTGAGACGAGCCTTCACCAGCACCCTGGAAATCCTGGTCAATCTCCTCTAATGATGGATACTTGGACATTTTTGTTGAGTTGATGACTTGTTGCTAGTGATGAAGCCAGTAAGTGCAACATCATTTTGGTGACGCAGGACCATTTAGCCAAACTCAAGGGGCGCCGGTAATGAATCATGATAATTACGTAAATCTCTCGACGGTACTTTATGAATTACGTAATCAGGGATGGCCTTGAATTCAGCATGCGAGAAACCGTTTTATCACCTAGCCAAAGTTACATTCATGGCTTCAGACCGGATCCACTATGAAAGCTAGAAGCTGCATGCTACTGGCGTTAACAGCTCCTATCTACCCAGAAACCTCGTTCTCAAAATATTAAAATCATTTTTGCGTATCTTATAGAAATATACATAATACACATGCACGTTTAGCTTGCCCTTTTAGTTTTTTTCAACATGACATCAAGATGAAACTCTTGCTTCCCATGCGTCCAAATGAGCATCTAATATACCTTCCACCAAGGCTCTTCTGTCCCACATCTGTTGTTGCGTCTTTTTTTTTTCTTTCTCAAGTTCATGTCATTTTACCATAGCTCCAAACATTGCAAACATAGCAACCGGAACCACGAATAAAAAAACCCCTTTATCGTTGTCGTTAAAAAGGAAGTTGTTAAATAACTTAGTCTCCTCTGGTTCGCTTGGCCTGTCGCTTGCCGGTACCGAAGATCTTCTTGCCTCTGTTCTTCTTCTGTGCACGTTGAGCCTTGGAGATCTTCTCAATCTTCTCAGCCATACCGTATCTGACCAGACGGTAACGGGGCTCAAACTTCTTGAGAGCCTCCTCAGAGTCGTAGATCAAACCGAAACCAGTGGACTTGCCACCACCAAACTGAGTTCTGAAACCGAAAACAGAGACAGCGTTCTTCTCGGTCTTGTAGATGGTAGCCAGCTTCTCTCGGAGCTCGTCCTTGGAGACGTTAGCTCTGTCTGGGTGCAGAACGTCAACGACGAACTGTCGTCGACCCAGCATTGGGTTTCTGATGAACTTCCTGGTTCTAACGGTGACGGCGTCGCTCATTTTTGTGTGTTGTGTGGGTTGTCGAGTTGATGATGTTGTGAGAATAAGGGAAACTGAAGATTTCAATAATTGAGTGGGTATATTTTGAAAAAGTCTCAGTAACAAGCTCGATCTACAATGGCAGTTGGCAGTATCTGGGTGCTTACTAGCGATTTTTGTGTGGTAAGCTTGACGAGGTTGGCTCTCGATCGGCCGATGAGGGGGGGAACTGTGTAAATTTGTCTGCCTGTGAGGGATAAATTTCGAGATAGCGGCTAAGGGCTAAGCCCTAATTGCGTCGAGAGAGTTTGATCTGCTGTCATCTCAGGTCCACGTGGCTTTTGACGTAGCTTACTCGATACCGTTCACAGAAGTTTCACGTGACTTTAGGTTGGGTCATCCTGGGTTAACAGGAACCACGTGCTTTGCTCACTCTCTTCTATCATGGATCCGGAGCTGTTGAAGAATCAAAAACAGATGCATTTGTAACTATCATACTTTATATATAAGCTTAACGTTCATGTGAAGGGGCCAGCTAGCCTTGCTTGGAGCTGCCGGGGGCCTCTGGACTTGGCTCGAACGACTTATAAGTGACTTGTAGGCTCTGGACACCAGTCAAGGCAGCGGAGACAATCAGTACCAAGATAAGACAGACAAACAGGCACATGAACACTCCTGGTGAAAAGAATGCATAATCAGCAAAGAGCGAGGTATATGCCCTTTCAGCAACAAGGTCATCGTCTTGGTTGCTGGTTGAAGAAGAAGAAGAAGAAGAAGAGACGGCGTGATGCTCCTTGATGTCGTTTGTAATCTTCTCCTCCTCATCATCCTGCGAATTCGATCTAGTCTCCACGGGAGCAGAAGATGTGTAGATAATGACATAGTTTGACGTAGGCATTGAGGCCAGGACATGGCCCAATTGAGCATCAGTCTCCGCAAAGTCCTCTGACCCTGTTGAGATTTTGTACACAGTCCTTTGAGTGTCAATATAGTTCAGATCATCAGCAGTGCTGGTGACAGGGACAACTCTCTTAGCCTTGCACACTAGCGAGATGTAATCCAATAGAGAATGGTCAATGTCCTCATCGTGGTAGTCGCCGAAAGCCACGACGCTCCCCTTGTTGTTCTTGATTTGGCTCTCAGCTGCGTTGGTAATAGCCTTTGAAAGCTCTGGGGTTGTGTTCTTTTGAATCTGGGATAACTGATTGAACCCCTTCTGATTTACCAAGATGTATTCATCGTAAGGGCATTCGCTCAGAATATGCTTATCGAGGTCGCTGTTTGTGATCTTGTGCTTGATGTTGAGCCCATTGACTTCAACCTCGTCTGCTGCCGTGGCGGCCTCCCCTTCAGTCAAGAAGGGCAATCCAACGGAGTTTGATACTAGTACTAGTGGGTAATAATCCTTGAAGGCACTGCAGACTGAACTGGCCAGCAGAAGAGTCAGCAAAGACACTGACTTGAGCATGACCCTCATTGTGAATGTCTTTGTTAATGTGATGTCCTAAACTCGTCAAGAGTTACGGCTTTGCTCGAAGGTTATCAGAATCTCGATCACCGTAGTCCAAGAAACTGAGCTTGGGCGAATGAGATATGCGTGTTTATCGGATATCGCCTTCACTAAGCATTTGCTTCAGCTATCAGCACGTGACTAGTCACGTGAGACTACCGGGTGCTCTTTGGGGCCATTTCAGCAGGCTGATAGCAGCTGTGCTTGGCTCAAAGACTTCACTGGAAAGAAATTGAGGCAGGAGAAGTTGAAATAACGCTATAGCTGGACCCGTGGGTTCCCTCTACTTGAACTCTGATGGAGGATGCGGCGGTCTGCAACTCGATGATGTCAAGCCAAAATTATGGTGGCATACCGGTATGCCTAGTTGCCCAGGAGCGGCAGAGTGTCAAGCCTTCGGATAAATGTCTCACTTGCTCGGATTAACATTGTTTTTGTCAAACACGAGGTCCTTGCGTGAATTCGAAAAGATAATTGACCTGTAAAAGACTTTCTGACAGGACACGAAATGGCAGTGACCGAGAGTCTCCACTGACGTTTAAACGTGTTGATAATCATGGAGCCATTACATCACTCAGGTTCTAAGAACCCCGTTGAGTGAACTCGGCCCAGAGTGGACCGAGCGTCGCTAATGAAAGCGAGTTCTGGTCGGGAGAACTGGTGCTTCAGATAGATAAATGCCCCCAAGAACTAGCTAGAAGCGACTCCCGGGAGTTCCGAAGTTGAAGATCTCTATTCTTAGCCGCCAACAACCGACGATCGAGGGCCCCGCCCGGACCCAAACGGATGTCGAGGTTCTCTACCTCTAATGCCCCGCTTCCAGAAGTAGAACACGCAAAGATTCTAGCATGATTGAAGGTTCATTGGCTACTTGGACACTTCCTCCAGAGGCGCGTCGGCGAAAGGGGCATTATGCTCTGGCTATCTGAGCTAAGACTAGCTCCAAAACGCCTTTCATCCATTGAGCCGCGCGAGCCATCTGCAGCATCTAATCGAAGGAGCTAACTTCATGAGCCCCAAGTGCTGCCCGTCGCAATTGTTGGGGGCAAGCAAAGTTAACGCGTGTTTATTCACTCAACAGCTAAGCCTTTAAAGGAGCCTTGGCGGTAATTTACGTCACTTTACGTTTTTTGAGGAACCCCACTGTTAAACCACTCAACAAACTCCGACTGTCCGAAGGTCCGATACCGCGATTCATGCATTGATCCGACCGTCCGAGCGGGTACGCGAGCTTTAGTAAGGGGCCCCGATAGCATCATTGCTGTTACCCCGCCATCTCGCTAATTAGCTTTGTAGCTGCCAGCTAGATGCAGCTAGAGTATTACTTGAACAGAAGCTTAGGTGTGCAGCAATTGGGACCAGATAAAGAGGTGTATACCAGTGCGACTCAGAGGGTGAAGACCTCTGAAAGGCATAAGAGTAGTATGGCACTCTATCTGGAAGAAAGTTACGAGAGCATTACGTTTTCCCAAGTGTTTGGATTAGTTAAGGAATGTATTATAGTTTAGTGGTGGCCCGAAAGCAACCAACTAAGCCAATATCGTAAAATATGCCAATAAGCGGCCGCCCCTCCCCCGCTTAACCGGTTATTGCTGTCTCCGCCGGTCCGCGTTCCCACACAGAGCTGCCACAGTTCGAACTGGTCCAACTAGTGGAGCCAGTGGAGCCACCTGGATCCCCCAGAAAATAACCACTTAAATCCAGTGTATTTAAATCCCCCGTGCGTCGCCCTCTGATTGCGAAGATCCCATCGCTCTCTCTTTTTCTCGCCCCAGCGACTCCTCCACTTTCCACCCCCGCCTTTTCCGTGCCACTGTTCCCTGACCGGTTTCCCTGCTGCCTATCAGCGCGCGCCGTTGCCTACTGCGCCCGACCCCGCTTTCCGTGCCTGCTTGCATTTCGTTACTGGTGTTACCACTGGTGTTACCGGTAACTAGTTATCACAGCCGCTCCACTGTTAGCCTCTCCCAGGTCAGTTGCTCGTGCCTAGCCCGCCCGTTTGTCCTCGCCCAGTTCGGTGAGGAGATCTACTGCGCCGCATTATACACAAAATGATCTATAAAGCTGGGGCCCGCGCCCTCGTGGGCTCCTCTCCCTCCGCTTCCCTATTCCTCAGAAGTGCCACAACAGCAACAACAACTCCCAATATCACAAGAAGAGCTATGTCGCACTTTGCAGAAATTACAATCCCCAACGGGATCAAGTACAAGCAGCCCACTGGCCTGTTCATCAACAACGAGTGGGTAGACTCCAGCTCAGGCAAGAAGTTCGCTGTGGAGAACCCATCCACTGAGGAGCACATTGTCGATGTCGCTGAGGCAGATGAGGCTGACGTGGACAAGGCCGTCGACGCTGCACAAAAGGCCTTTGTTACGTGGTCTACTACAGATCCCAAAATCAGGGGCCAGCTTTTGTTGAAGCTCGCAGACAAGATTGAGGAGCACCAGGAAGTTATTGCTTCTATCGAGTCGATGGACAATGGCAAGGCTTACCCTATGGCTCAGGGTGATATTTCTTTGGTGGTGGACACTATTCGAAACTATGGTGGTTGGGCTGATAAGATCTTTGGTGACGTTGTCGAAACCGATTCGGACCATTTTACCTACGTCAGAAGGGAGCCCCTTGGAGTCTGTGGTCAGATTGTTGCTTGGAACTTCCCTCTGTTGCTGTGGTCCTGGAAGGTCGGACCCGCTCTTGCCACCGGTAATACTATTGTCATGAAATCCGCTGAATCTACTCCATTGTCTGCTCTTTACGTTGCTCAGCTCGCAAAGGAGGTTGGGTTTCCACCGGGAGTCCTCAACTCCTTGTCCGGCTACGGTAAGGTCGGAGCGGCTATCTCCTCGCATCCCAAGATCAAGAAGGTTGCATTCACCGGATCCACCGCCACTGGAAGACACATTATGAAGGCTGCAGCAACCTCCAACTTGAAGAAGGTCACTCTCGAGCTCGGTGGTAAGTCCCCACACATTGTCTTTGATGACTGCAACGTTGACAAGGCTCTGGAAGCTGTCAACATGGGTATCTTTTACAACTCAGGCGAGGTTTGCAGCGCTGGCTCCAGAATTTACGTTCAAGATGCTATCTATGACAAGTTCCTGGATGCTTTCAAGACCAGAGCTGAAAAGACTGTTCCCGGTGACCCATTCCACGAAGACACTTTTTACGGTCCTCAGACCTCCAAGTTGCAACTCGACAGGATCCTGGGTTTCATCGAGGAGGGCAAAAAGAGCGGTGCCAGAGTTCTCACTGGTGGTGAGCGAGCAAACAAAAAGGGATATTTCGTCCAGCCAACCGTGTTTGCCGATGTTAACGAGGATATGAAGATTGTCAAGGAAGAGATCTTCGGTCCTGTTGTCACAATCACCAAATTCAAGGATATCGAGGATGTATTGGCTAAGGCCCACGACACTGATTACGGCTTGGCCGCTGGTATCCACACCGAAAACCTCAACAAGGCGATCTATGTTGCAAACTCTCTCAAGGCTGGTACCATTTGGATCAACACGTACAACGACTTCCACCACCAGGTTCCATTCGGTGGCTACGGCCAATCCGGTACCGGAAGAGAGCTCGGTAGAGATGCCCTTGATGCATACACTCAGGTCAAGTCTATCCGTATCGGCGGTATCAATGATGCCATCTCAAAGTAAGGAGTTGATGCAACCTCGTCAAGTAAAAGCGTCCATAGTTAAGAATTTTGAATCCTCACTGCATTATCTGTGAAAAACTGAGAAAATTTCAATCATAGTAGTCCCTTTTGATCGACCGGTAAGTGCGCAGTTGGTACAATGCCACTAACTCCTTCTTGATATACTCTCCATGTTCAAGTTTTTTGGCAATCTCTGCAGTGTCGGTCAATGTAGCGTTTTTGGAGAATGCCCTATGCAAGCCATCCCGGAATCTTTTGTAGCCAGTTCTAACCTCGTTAGATCTGGAGGTCCGCTGTAGAGCCAGATGAGACCCTAGTGTAGTGACACACTTACGGATATTCGCGTCCAAGGTATAAAAGCTCCTTGTACAAGGCACGAACCTCGTTTCTTGCACTCATGAGTAGATAGCGACTGTGGGGTAAGTGGAAACGGTAGGATCAAAGACTGATTATGAGCCTCGAAGTGCCTGCTATAGCTTGCTCTGATTAGGGCTCGACAATTCACAGAGCATTAGCAAGGTGGCACGTGCGCTACCAAAACGGGTCACGTGAAAGACACAGTCTGATCAGGAACTTTAACCCGTTTGTTATGTAACCCAAAGTCGACCAATACGATAATACGTGTAGGCGTCAGTTCAACACGGTCATGCAAACACACCCGTTTATCAAACATAGCGAGTGACGGGTTGACGGCAACGTGGTTCAAGGCCGGACGACGTAATAACTTTAGCTTGCCAGGCTCCTGCTGCACCAATGGAAGCAACCACAAAAGTCTCCGAGTTTTTACAAACTCAGGATGACTTGCAGCGGATCCCGGCTCTCCGACAGAGGGTACAACGCGACATGTCGGCCATTGATCACCAGCTTAAAGCCGGCGTGAATGCCCAGATTGAAGCGACGCAGCGCGGTATAGGGTCGTTGAACGAGGCCAAAACCCGTATCGAAAGCATTGGCGAGGCCATGGCCAGGATCAACAAGCTACGGGACGACAGTCTTCAAGCCGTTCCGGATTTCGACAGGATACGAAAGTTGTCCAAGATTTTGCAAAACTTCGAGGAGACCCAAATGTTTTACAAAAATTTCTTGACAATGCCACAAGAGCTGGAATCTATAAGGCAGCTGATGGACGAGGATGGCGATTTCTCAATTGGGAACCCTATGCCAAACCTGCTCACTATACACACAATGCTCTCGCAGCTCCGCAAGATTCAGGACATGGCAATGTACCATGCGGGGCTGTCGAGCATGGATACCCAAAACAACATCAAGAGACACTTTAACGGGCTAGACGAAGTCTTTGAGGAGTTTGACAGAAAGTTGTTCCTCATTGCCAAGTATATGCTGGACATTATTAGAAAAGACGGGGATAGGTCTCTGATTGTGAGGATGGCCAAAATCATACAGTACGAAGAGCATCAGGATTCAGTGGCCAAGTTTACTCTTAATATTGCAAACGGAAAGTCAAGGGGAGGAGTTTCACACAGACGCACTGCTAGCGGGGTGGAAGCATCAGCCCTCGAGCGGGCCAAAAAACTAGATCTGCTCGACCCCAGTATCACAAGCCAGCATCGAAATGTCCGAGAGTATCAAGCAAGGTTCTACGACGTGGTAAGAGCCACCGTGGCAAAAAGATTTGACGATACACAGAGGAAGTACCCGGACCCGGAAGAGCTGCTTGAACATCTGAAATGGATTTTCAGAAACATAGAAATGGTCAAGCTCGAAGTGTGCACTTGTTTACCACCTAGCTGGAAGTTTTTCGACAAGTATGTGGCTATCAATCATGAGCTGGCTTATGATCTGATCAAGGAGGTTTCGCAAGACCCCACTGCAAATACAATACTCAGCATCACCGACTATGTGGATACTTACGAGGGTAATATGCAGAAGCTGGGCGTTAAAGTTGAGGCTCTTGAGCCACGGCTGCTCGATGGCGATAAGCAGGATTTGCTCAACCAGTACTCAGACTTGATTATTGCCAAGCTGCGCGAGTGGTACGACAACTTTGCAAGCACGGAACGGCGCAACTTTGTTGAGCGGACTGTTCCACCAGAGACTGATGCTAGCAATCATTTCGGGATGGACGGCGAAAGGACGATATTCAGGCTCATCACGCAACAAATCGAAGTGGCCAAAAATAGTTCCCAGGGAGGTATCCTCACCAACTGTATTGAAGAGTGCTGCAATATTTTGCGCAAGCGGCAGCGCGACTGGGAGGCTACCATGCTGGAACAGGTCAAGATCCAAATTGCCGATATCAAGGATGAGGGCGAGATCCCCGGTGGCCTGGTTGAATATCTTCTGGCTCTTGCCAACGACCAAGTACGTGCTGCCGACCTTTGCGAGAATATTAGAAAAGTGCAATCAGACAAGGTCAAAGCGATTTATTCTAAACGAATTGATCAGGCGTTCAATGAGACTATCGATGGCTATGTTGCACTAGCGAATCTATGTGTGGTACAGCTGAACCGGCTAGTTTTCAACGATCTTGTTCCAGCTCTCAAGGAACTGTTTGTGACTTCTGCTTGGAAGAAATCCGGCCGGCCCATGAGGCAGATTGTCGATACCATTCTTGAGTACGCAATGGACGCCCGAGCGCACATGCACCCATTTCTTTTTGAAATTTGGAAGAACGATGTTTTGATCCCCAGCAGTATCATACACTATCTGAGGGCGCTGTCTAATGGCACGCAAATGTTGTCACCTGACAAGGACGTGGAGCGTATTGGCCGTGACATTGAATTGCTCTATGACCTCTTCACCGACGAGAGGCTGTTTGGTATCAATGAGAACGGCGAGGTTGTGCCTGAAGAGTTTGATGCCATCCAAGAAAAGGTGCATGCGCTAGCTTTCATCATTGAGGTTCTGAGCGCCGATAAGCAAGCTGTTGTCGGGGCCTTCAGGCATGTACGCGAGCAGTTCTGGGATGCGCCCATCGACTTTTTTGAGAAAATGGTTGCTGCCCGAAAGGGTCTCGATAAAAGCGATGTCAAGGAGATTATGGCTGCAGTAAGACGAGAAGCACTCCAGATGCCCGATCCCGTCGGAGCCGAGCCCACCTTCATGTCTCGTTTTAGTGACTCTCCGTAGTTATAAAGCGAGGCTTTTAGCACGAGGCTTTGATGCTACTGTTTTGCCCTTTTTGATCACCTTCTCGGCATCCCCCAAAGCTGTGACTTTGGCATCAGTCTGGCGTCTCATCTTGCTGCGAAGCGACGGTAAAGCATAGTTCACTTGCTTCCCTCGCGAACGCCTTCTGGATCTATTCTCGTCAAACTCCGAACTAGAGTCTCTAGAGTCCCTAGAGTCTGATGGGGCAGCATCGCTACCGAAATCAAACTTGACCACAGCCTTTTCCTTGCTTTCCTTTTGGCCCGTCGAGGCTGTCAATGACAGACTGGATTTGATGTTTGAGGACTTGGGTGCTAGTGCTTGACGATTGACACCTTTCACAGTTTTGTCGCTGTCGTTGCTAGAGTTTGAGTTTGAGTTTGAGCTGGAGGTTGAGTCGCTCTGTGATAGAACCCAGCTCGCAGAATTTGTTCCTTTTTGGGACTCGTCTTCAGCTGGTACATCCTTGGGCTGCTGGGTGGCCTCGACAGATGGACCAGACTTTCGAACGGGAGATCCTTGCAGCTCACCCAGAGGAACCTTTTGAAACAGGCCAGAGGCTCTTCTTGAGTTCAATGCCATCATCTCGGATGTATTCTCCTCAGGAATGATCTCACCCAGACCCTGCTGAGGCTGCTGCGGTCGCTCTTGCTGCAAGGGTATACTCTGCGTAGCACTTGGTGCAGGAACAATATCGGCAGGAGGCAAAACTGCAACATCCCATTCCATTTGGGACCCTTCACTGCTTTCACCCAGTGTGGTAGGGACAGCACTACCAACGATAGCAGCACCAGGTTCTTTGTATTGGCTCTGCAGCTCTAACAAAATATCGTCGATACCTGAATAAACACTATCAATGTTCTCTTTCACCTGCTGCTTGGCATTCCTTAGAAGCGAGGTAGCAACCTCGATAACTCGCTTGTTGGCTTCATTGATTTGAGCATCCCGCTGTTCACTGATTTTGGCAGCGGTGGCTTTGTTCACGTCGGTCAATCTTATATTTTCAGCATGCAGTCTCTGGTTTTCAGCAGTAAGCTCAGTCATCTTGCTCTCCAAAGCGCCAACCTTGTCCTCCAATGAAGCATGTGCTCTTGCTATAGCCTTGTTCTGAGCCCCGAACTTGCGCTTCACTTCAGTTGTTTGTTAGTCCCTCGTCCGTGCTTTTGCCGAAAAAGAAGAATAGAAACTTACGGATGTCAATGTTTTGCTGACTCGCCTGGTTAAGTCTAGCCATAATGCCGTCTGTTGTTGTTTGAGAGACTTTAGTAAAAAGTAAACAACAATGAAGGGTCCGGGATCTTAGAAGTTGAAGATCGGATCGCGGCAGAATTAACGGCAAATTTACGTGATTTTCACCTGGCCCCAAATCTTTAAAACGCGTCAAACACAAAACTCAAAACACTAAGCATTTTACTCCAACACACAATATTTATTAACAATGGCCCTTTCTTCTAGGCTGGCCGAGAAGCAAAGAGAGCTTGAACGATTACAAGAGCTACATGCGGTAACAGTGCAGTTGTCATCTGAGCTGGAATCAACTGCATGGAAGCTGGACAACCTGGCATCGGGGACCCATTCAGTTGCAGAAGTCATGTCTAACTGGACGGCAATACAACATTCACTAAAACTCGCAGCTTCGGGTGTGCGCGAGTTTGTGGTACCTAAAGAGTCTGATATGGACAAATTCCGTGACGACGAAGCTGGAGAATGGAAGGAACTTCAACCGGGGTTGAGTGAAAACTACGATAATAAGGAAATCAAGGAGTTACCAGAGAGTTTGGTAAGAATACGACTGGAAGACAGGTGATAGGATCATTTTTGTATATCTCATTATTATTTATTTATTGACTGGGAACAAGTCTTGAAAGAATCCCTTGGGTCCATTTAGCGAGCCCACAGTCCTTGATCACTTTTTGAAGCACCTCCTGCTCACTGCTCAGATCAGCAGCAATTTCTTGTAGCTGCGAGTCGCTGGCATATGGGTATCGCAGCTTGAGATCGCGTGCGTTCAGTGCCAGCTCTTCTGAGCAGCACAGAATAGGGTCGGCCATGTACTTGTTCATCTGTGATAGGGCCCTTGACAGTAACGACTCAGCTGGGTTGCTTACTGCCTTAGTCTCATCTGCATCCTGTAGAGTGTAAGCCAGTGCCTTGAAGAGATTGGTGTTAGTGGTGATCTCCTGTATCCTGGCATCGCTCTTGTGCTTGGTGTTAGCAATTGCGTACCAGTCATCGCTCAGGAAAAGCCGTCTCCATACTATCGACTCGTTCATGCTGAGCGACCATTGGAGCTCTGACCTCGCCGCTGCTTGGCTAGCAGCAGCAGCATCATAACCAGATTCTGTGGTGCCGGAAGAACCGGAGGCTGCACGGTCAGCTTGCATCAATAGCAACATCAGAGCTTGGTAGTAGTTGTTGGAAGCTTGGGGCGACTTTAGTAAGGTCAAAACGTCAGTAAGCTCATTGATGCTCGTTGCTCTATCGCTGCTGATACGAGACACTCCACGCTGGAGCACATCCTTGAGCCCAGCGCTCTTAGCCAGAGCTGAGTGGGGAGTGTTGTTGTAGATAAAAATAGCCCCGCCCGCTCCGACCAGTTGATCGCCCCTAACTTGCGCCTGCACCGACTCTCGAATCTCCACGGCCAGGCCTTGGATTCTCATGGCAGCAATCAAGTCGTCGTTCTTCGATTCAATGCTAGCCAGTTTACCGATACTGACTAGAAACTTCCTCTGCGTGATAGATTCGGCCTTATCAGTGGTGTTGCTGTTACCAAACTGCGACAGGGTCGTGGCAGCACCTGCGTAATCCTCATTGAAAATATCATTAATCCAAGCAATCCGGTCGTGTTTGCCCGTACCCAAGAACCGCTCCACGTACTCTTGGAAGGCCGGGAACCCCCTGAGCAGGACATTATCCTGGTGGACGTCGACCAAGTACTGAAAAAGTACTTGCGCGAAGTCGTAGCCAAAGCGCTGAAGCATGAGCTCAATGGCGCCGAACCTCGCTTCGGCCTCAGAGTCATTAGCAGCTCTGGCTACCAACCACGACTGCACGATGATCTCGACCAAACTTCTGAAGATTCTAAACTGCTCTCCTAGACTGACTGCATCCGCCTCGTGCCCAATAGCAACAAGAGACTTGAGCCAGCCGGCATTAGAGTCGTCGTACCTGGCTTTGACTGCCTCATAATCTTCCTGCAAATTTTCATGCTCCAGGTATCTGAGCCTGTCTCTGTACATTTTGCACAACGCCTCGACGAGGCATACTTGGTTGTTGCTCAAGATCGAGTACACGGGACTGGTGACCTCAGTGATCTTAAGCCGGTGGTCAGTAATTTCATACTCAGACTCGAACGCTTGGATAGTTTTGACTGTCGAGGTCCATGACTCGGCTATGTTTTCATCTGGGATCCCATAGATAGGGTTAGCCATTGCGTTTCGTATAGAGAAGGCAGAGTTGTACACGATCTCAAGTAGCACAAAGTTCGCGTCCTTGAGTACCTCCAAGTTCTCGCGATGCTTCTGGCAAAACTCAGCAACGCTGCTCAGTAGATCGTCAATGTGTGAAACATGATAAAGAAACCATTCCCGCACAGGGTCGACCATACCGTCGTAGTTTTGGCTGCCCCTGGCTGATTGCTGTTGCGAGAACGACGAGATCACAGTGTTGATCACGTTATTGGGTGATTCTAAGTTTTCATCAACGTGCTTCCATAGAGCCCTGGCCGCAGTGATTTTTTCTAAATGCCACAAAAGTTCCAGCCGGGCCTTGACATCCACAGATTCCGGGAAGTTGTTATAAAGAAAATTAGCAAGTGCAATCAAAGACTGCTCACGGAGCGTTAGGTGCTCGGCAAGCGACGGAAGCAACTGCGGAATGTAGCTACTTCGGTTCTCCAGAATCTCTCTTGATATATCCAAAAAGGCCAGCTCCAGAATATCTGCCTTATACTTGATCTCACGCCTGGCATCAAAGCTTAGCGTGTTATCGTCCTCAGTGAAAAATATGGCCTGCTCAATTCTGCTCTTGATCACATCGTAGTCCAATTTGGCTGAAATCGCTTCCTGGCTCGACGGCTGCTGTGAAGAACTAGCGCGCTGGGTATCATGCTCAGGGCTGTCCGGGAACTTCTCTATCCTCAGCATTCCGCCCTTGTTATTGCACATGACTACCACACCGCAATTCCGGGCAATCTTGCCGTTATTCTTACCGCCGAAACTTAGCTTGCTGTTTGGTCCCTCGTTTTTGGTCTCCAGCAAATCTTCTGCGCCCAAACCAAAGATCTCAGAATCAGCACCAAGAGCTACAATATCCTCCCACCGGGCAAACTTGGAGCCATTGTCCTTTACCCTCGGGACGGCATCCAAAAGTACGACTGCCTTGGAAAAGACCACAAAGAGAGTGTTTTGAGGTTCGGGCAGTAGCAGCTGCGGGCTCCTTCTTGATGGTTGCTGGTATGACAGGATTCTATATTTAGACAACAGGGTGAATTGGCCTGATACCTTGTAAGTGAACAGGAGATAAGTAACGCGCGTCTCATCAGCATCTGTGTAAGACGCCAGTATGAAAACGCACTTTTCCTTGACCGAGCATACGACGTCGTGTACCAGAAATGTCTCCTCAGCTCTGGGGTGTATCGACCGTATCGAGTCTATCATCTCGCCCTTGAAGTTGTTTTCAAAAACGAGCTTTGCGCTTCCGCTCCTCGAGCATTCCCAGACCGAAAGATCTCCATTTTTCGTTGCGATAATCACTTGCCTCTCGAATTTGCCCAAAATTGGACCAGGTTTGATCGCTGTAACGTAAAATCTATTACTGCTGGGGATGAACGCGCCCTTGAGTGACGATAGAAACCCACCTGAGCCTCCCTTCATTTGATTGTGCACCAGCCTCACTTTGCCGAACTGGTCTCTAAGAGTAAGAAGAATATACCTCCCGTTACTGGTGGCCAGCACAATTCCACAAGGGTCGAGGTTGGCCACCCTTTCCACGCGCTCGCTGCCATAAAGATCAACTTGGTGAGAAACGCCTTTTACTCTCCGATTTAAAAGCCGGTCGGTTACAGCGCCCTCGACGGCTTCCCTATATGTGACCTCACCCGTTTTGCTATCTACCGTGACGACGCCAGGCTCTTTACTCCCAGGTGCTGGAGGGACTAGCAACGAGAAGATCAGCTTGCTGCTCAGGTTGTCGAACCCTATGGTGTTGGGTATATGGTCTGGGGAGGTGTACTGCCAGACTTGAGTGCTCACCGGCAAGTTGAGTAGTGCTGTCCCCGAGGCTTGATCCGTCTGGCCGAAGAACTCCTCGCCAATGGCCTGCTCGACTGCACGGATATCACCCTCGGTCCATGGTTCTTGTTCTTCTGGGTGTTCCTGCTGTTGTTGTTGTAAATGCGTGAAATATGCTCCAAGATCGTTCCCCAGTTCTTTCAAAGCCCTAGGAAACGCTGGTAGCCTTGATACTCTGTACATGGAGTTCCGGGTCAGCTCATCAGCTCCATCCTGGTTGTCTTCTCCACCGCGCATGAGAAGCGAAGAGTCCACCCCGCCGTAGGTGGAGTCCAGCGAAGCAATTCGCGCAGCCGAGGAACTCACGACCCTACTTGGTTTCCTATACGGAGCCCCGCTCGCCATTCTCCTGTCCTTGTCCATAATTGATTTTTGGAGGCCCCCCTAGGAAGTTGTAGGTCGAACTAGTGCTTGGAAGTGTTTCGAGAGATCGATTTGACAGTGCGTTCTGTAAACAAATCTTCGTGATCCTGAGATCGCTTGATGTCCCAAAAGATCGTCGGTCTGCTTATGGAGCGGCTGACATTTTAAATTTTTTTTTTTTTTTTTTTTTGGAATTTGAGCTGACAGTGATTTAAAAGACGGTCTGCTCAAGTTTTTCATTATTCTGAGCGAACCTTGTAGTATTCTCCTCTATTTATTATCACCGGAGCTTTAATAAGAACTCACAGACATGCTTAAAGCAGTCAAACCAAAGAACGCTCGAGCCAAACGTGCTGTTGAGCAAAAGGAGGCCAAGCTTGTGGAGAATGTCAAGCAAGCCCTTTTTATACCAGGCCTGAACTGCAACCAGGTCCTTCATGATGCCATGGTTGATCTCAGTGCATTGAAGAAGCCATACTCACAAAGGTTCAACAAGCGAAACGATATTAGGCCGTTTGAGGATGCTGCGTCGCTTGAGTTTTTCAGCGAGAAGAATGACTGTTCTCTACTGGTATTAGGCACACATAACAAGAAGCGGCCTCATAACCTGACATTTGCCAGGACGTTCAATTACCAGATTTACGACATGATAGAGCTTCAACTAGCGAACTACAAGTTTCTCAAGGATTTCAAAAAGCAGACGTTCGAGGTGGGCATGAAACCGTTGATCAACTTTACTAGTCCACTGTTTGACACCCACCCCACTTTTATGCATATTAAATCATTCTTCTTGGACTTTTTTCGCGGTGAGGTCTCTGACGTTTTGGACGTGGCCGGTTTACAGCATATGATCTCAATTTCAACGGGCGAAGTTGAGGACGGCAAGCCATTGCCCCAGGTTTATTTCAGGGTTTACCTGCTTAAGACATTCAAGAGCGACGACCCCAAAATACCAAGAGTAGAGATGGAGGAGATCGGTCCAAGCTTTGATTTCAAGATTGGCCGTGAACAGGCTGCTCAGCCTGATGTCGAGAAGGAGGCACTCAAGAAGCCAAAAGAGCTTGAGGCTAAGAACGTTAAGAATGTCGAGACTGATATCCTTGGTGACAAGGTTGGTAGGATCCATGTTGGCAAGCAAGATCTAGGTAAGCTGCAGACCAGGAAGATGAAGGGTCTCAAGAAGAAGTATGACCAGGTGAGCGAAAATGAGGGCGACGATGAGGACGACCTTGAAGATGAGATCCCTTCAAAGAAAGCTCGAACGGGGTAGAGAATGTAGAGTGTATCAAAATAATTTATATGTATTACAAGCTTCCAATAGCCAACGGGTCACGACGATGTTGCAGCTTGTTTCTTCTTGTTGTCAATGAGCCTGAGCAAATTCCGCAATAGCATGGCAATAGTGACTTTACCAATACTGGGGACATACAACGCGGCCCTTTCCTTGACAGTGGGTGCAAAGTTCTTCTCGCTAGAGAAGTTGACACATACTGCACCGTACTTCACGTATTCTATGGGGAACTTGTACTCTGGTGAGGGTACGCCAGTGATGATGACATCAGACTGGGATGCAGCTTGTTCTAAGGTCATGTCCACTTCATGGACCTGATGTTTGATAGACTTGAGACCCTCACCCCGAGTAAATCGCTCAATTCCGGTAACATCCACCGAATAAACGACCGCTCCATCATTGGCCAAGAGGGCCGCTAAGGGTCGGCCAACAATTTCGCTCCGGTTGATCACAGTGATAGTCTTTCCGTAGAGCCTATTTCCATAGGGCAACAAAGTATTATAGACACTCAAGTGTTCCAAGATCTTGACGATAGCCAGCGGCGTGCATGGCAATATGCTTTTTAGGGTCTGTTCCTTATCGAGGAAACGCACGTTCCGGTACATGTTCTGGACATACAAATGACTTAGACCCTCAACATCCTTGTCCTTGGAGACAACCTGCTGCAGGTACTGATCCTGTCGGTTACCAAACACGGGGAAGTATATCATGATCCCGTCAACGGCGTCGTCCTCGTTGGCATCCACAATAGCCTCCTCGAGCTCTTCCTTGTCGACAGTCCGTAGCTCATAGCTGAACCCAATGTCCTCAGATGATTTACCTGTCCAGTCTGCATACATCTTGGCAGCAGGGTCTGTGTTAGCTAGAAACCCGACCAGCTTGGGTTTGCGGTCTAGGGCTTCGACGCCAGCCTTCAACTCCTCGATGAATGGCTTGGCCACTGAGCTCGCGAGGATAGTCTCTTCAAAATTTGTTAGAATTACCTGTTGCAAAAGACAAAAACGCTCAATGGAGTAGGAGAGCTACTTACTGCAGGCACTCATCTTGTATGTGACTTCCGAAGCCAGGCGGCGTTCCTGGTTGTCCCTTAGGTTCGACAGGGTCTGGGTGAAATTTTTTTTTTTTTTTACAAAATCTGTACAAATGATCTGCGCTCTAAGCGTTACATGATGAGATCTCTCGAAGCTGCCAAGGCGATTCACATGCATTCGATGATGAGCTTGCAGATGTTGATGCTCAATGACCTGCTAGCCATTCGGAAGAGGACTTTTCTCAGACCGACATTGGTTTCAGTCAGCAATGCAGCAGGGGAAGGGCCTTTGACAGACATCACTTAGCCATAATAGCGAGTTTTTTTTGTTTTTTCTCACAAGGATTTCGACGGCACGTGACTCCTCAACAGTTGGGTTTCTCAGCACGTGAATGGGACGGCTGATCTCCACCGACCTCAAGTTACGTAATTATGTACACAAAGAAGCTCGCGAGCTCATGACAATAAGCGGTACACCTCGATATGCATGCGCTGCGTAGATTGTGTACATTTGTCCTCGAGTCCTTCAACATAGCAGCCTCGAGACCACAGCATTGAAAGCGGGAACCTCTCAGGAAACAGTGATTTGCTGTAGACTTTTGCCACTGTGGTAGCCCAAGGACCGTGAAGCTATCTGAAATCAAGCGACTTAGAGACTGGCTCCCTGATCGCTGGCTGAAAGCTTCATCCTGGGATGGCATCAAGCAACCGGCCCCACAATGGTCGGCCACAGGTAAGTTCGAGCTTGTGCGGGGTTATGAGTGGAGTTCTCACTCTGTGGTACTCCACGAGGGTAAAAGAACGGTGAACTAACATTGACGGCCGAGTGTTTCTTGGCAGCGTGCCTCCCACAACCGTTGACGAGGTTGGGAGTTGTATGCTGGCGAGATCACATTCGGCCAACAACTGACAGGAAATGGTACAAATTGGTATGAATAGCTTTGGACAGCTACAGTTTGGAACGCTAGACACTAACTCTGACCTTAAGATAACACGGACTACATATTCGACGAGAACGGCGGCCGTGGAACCCCAGCATCGACATTTTTCAGAAAACTAGCATACAATAGTAGTGCACGGTAAGTTCACGAGTGCTTCTGTCAAGTTCTTCGGAGAGTGGACACCTGTGAAAAACTAACAGGGCCAAAGAGACTACAAGGATGAAGAGGAGGACAGAGATAAGATAATTGGAGCTGCATATTCTCATCTAGGCGGCGGTCTGAGGAAAGACCGGGGACCGTAAGTGCTTCATATCAAACGAGCTGACTACAGCGAGACTAACTATTTTCCAAGATCAGCACCAGATCAAGGCAAAGCGAAGTCATGTCCCTCATCGACCAAGGGATCATTTGACATTGACGATGATTGGGATGCCAATGTAGAGCGGAACTTAATACTAAGCAAGGCGAAGGTAAAGTCAATTGAGAACAAGCCCAGTCCGGAGCGACCGTCCTCTGCAATGTCGCGGAAAAGCTCTTATGGACAAGGTGCAGGCTCAAGCACCAGTAACCTTTATGCGCAGCCCACGAGCAGCAGCGACGAGACTAGGTCAAGGATCAGTGGGATTCTGCGTGACCCTACCAACTCGCTCTACTCAGTAGATCGCGCTGATCCCTCGAGTAGTAGCAGCAGCCTTGCATTAGACCAAGAAGAATCCGCGGCTAGAGATGCTCGGGTGGAAAAGTTCAGGAAGATCTTGCAGGCTAGCAACGTTGACCTGGAGCAATTGAAGAAACTGGCATGGCATGGTATACCAGACAAACAGCGGCCCATTGCTTGGCAGCTCCTTTTGGGATACCTGCCTACAAATGCTGAACGAAGGGCAGCTACCCTGGCAAGGAAAAGAAAGGAATATCTCGACGGTATCACTCAGGCTTTCTCAAAGGGGCTAGATCAGCCCATGTGGCACCAGATATCCATAGACGTGCCTAGGACGAACCCCCATCTGAAACTGTATGGGTTCCCCGCCACACAGAGGTCTCTGGAGAGGATCTTGTATCTGTGGGCAATTCGTCACCCAGCGAGTGGTTACGTCCAGGGTATCAACGACCTAGTAACACCGTTTTACCAGACATTCCTATCGATGTATTGCGATACCGACCCGGAAGAGACAGATCCAGCAAGCATAAGCAAGGATGCGCTGGACGCAGTTGAGGCAGATAGCTTCTGGTGCCTAACCAAGATGCTGGATGGTATCCAAGATAACTATATCCATGCTCAGCCGGGTATTCAGCGACAGGTCGCTGAACTGCGAGATTTGGTCCAGCGAATTGACTTTGCCCTGTTCAAGCATCTACAGGACGAGAATGTCGAGTTCATGCAGTTCAGTTTCAGGTGGATGAATTGTCTTCTCATGAGGGAAGTCAGCGTCAAGAATACTATTCGCATGTGGGACACCTACTTAGCGGAAGGTTCCGATGGGTTCTCGCAATTTCATGTTTACGTCTGTGCTGCTTTCTTGGTGACCTGGTCAAACCAGCTACTGAAAATGGAGTTTCAAGAGATTATGATGCATTTACAAGCTCTACCTACGAAAGATTGGGGTAATAGGGAGATAAAGCTGCTGCTTAGTGAGGCCTTCTATTGGAAAACCCTGTACCAGTCGTCGTCTGCACACTTGCGTTAACAGCCCTGCATTCAGAACCAGCAAAATTCCCGGCATCTATAGATCAAAGTAATATTATTTATATTATACATTAATACTCTTTTTTTAGAGCTTCCGTACGCAAAGTCCTCGAAAAGAAATCGAGTAGCACGGAAGCTTGGATCATGACGTCCATGTCAACCGTCCAGAGTGCGTATCCATGCGATACTGACGACAGCATCGATGCCCTTGCCAACCCACTTATAATTCCAAAGCCCGTCGTGCTCGGCATTGCACAAAAGTCCTCCTGAAGTTCTAATTCCCTTAGGTCCAGCCGCACCTTGGTCCATAACGGTGACATAGACTACAAACTTGTAGTTTTTGGTCGCGTCCCTCAATTTGCCAATGATAATGTTAATAATCTCAGTGTTCCATTCCCCAGATGTCGAGTGATGATAACCGTCCACGTCTACCAAGACCGACTTGCAGGCGTCGGCACATATGCTTTTCAGTTGATCCTCAGGCAGAGGCTTGTTGTAATTAGTTATGATGTCGCACTTTCCTTGCCATAGATATAAGATTTAACAATACATACCGCTGTTGGCGATGCGCCCGTCTCATGGACCTGAGTTGGCATCTTCGCCTATGGAGATGAACCTGATATCAGGACGTTGGTAACCTCCAAGTGATGAGACTGCTCGCTCTGAAATATGTCACCTCAACCGGGGTTCAGTTTCAATTAGCAGACCAGCGCTGTGCATGGCATGCCGTCACCGCGTACTGGGAAGCCGCGACCAGCTGGTGGTTCGAGTCGTGGTGTTAAGGTCCTTACATAATCAGGTTCATTTCCCACAATATTGGGGCTGATAATCGAGCATGCCTGCATTCAGTTAACCTTACGCGTTTTTGCGGCTGTCAACATGTGTCGGCACGCTAGCAGACTGCCGTGGTCTTTTATGCCCCAGAAACATTATTTATAGGGCTGAAATTGTTCGAGCTGTTTGCTGCTGCTACTGGGGACAGGTAAAGTTATGCTCAAAGATACTGTGTACAGGATTACAGAATGAGAGCAGCAGGCATGCACCGCTCACACAGCGACCACTTCGAAAACCCTTCCATAGTCTGTAGACTCTCCCGTGTGAAGATCACGTAGTAACATACCTCCTGACAATTGGTGTATCCCCGGAGTCAAGACAATGAGATCTAGGTCGGTCTCAAAACAAGACTGGGGGTGCACGGGGCCGATATGCACTTCTCCGAGCAGACTTAGAATGCCGTCTCCGGTGGAAGTCTTTGGCGTGCTGCTGAGCGGTATGTCCTGTATAACTCCTAGACCGTAATGTTTTTTATGCTGAAGAGATTGCACCCGGTCGAGCGTAGCACTTGCTGAGTCCGGCGCGCCCCAGGGCAAGGGCCGGTCGGCCAAGTGGTTTGTCACGGGAAAGACCAGGGAAAAGTTTCTTGTGGTGTGGCCGCGGTTCACAACAAAGAGCTTCCACTGGAACTTTTCCCCAATAGGAACGGAGCCGGGGCCCGTGATGGTTATAGAGACTTGGCCCAGACCCATTTTGGCAGCACCTCGAGGTACTGGTCCCACCAGGGGAACTGCCGACACCGGGGTAGGAGGTAGTGGCAGTGGGTTGGCCATTGAGAGTGTCAGACTATTGGTGCTACCGTTGCCAGCGCCCATCAAGCTGTTGTTCAGTACGCTCCCACTATTACCAATTGCAATGCTTGGATGCCTTGTCAAGCTACCGACCCTGGTAGTGGACCCGCCTGCCATTGTGGCTCTGTCTAGAAGCGAGGCTGTGGATGACGACCGATGATAAGATGCAAGTGAACCGTTTTGACCGTTACCATTTTGACCCTGACTAAATGGAGGCTCAAGAGAAGAGCCGTTGTCAAAGTCTACCACTGTATCCCAAATAGACCGAACTTCAGGGTCATCGTTTGATGGCACCTTTGGCGATGTAACAACTATGATTTTGATAGGTCTCTTTTTGGAGGCAGTTGACATTGGCTCGGCGTAATAAGACAGCCGATATGATATACTGTAGCCCGCACCAGGCTGTAGCTCAGTTGGGATCACCAGCTTCCCCATTACTTGAGCGGGGATCCCCTCAAACTTGACTGTAACGTCTGATACTACCACTGGGTAGTCAAGTAGGGGGTTCGCTTCGATCTCCAGCGTGATGATAACGCTATCGAGCTCCTCTGCAGCATGGTTCACGCTAAGGCGTAGCCCCACAGATTTAGAGACGGGAATTTCTCGAGCTGCTTCCGCAATTAGGTTCTGTGAGAACGGGTGAGAGCTCTGATAAGTCGATGATGACAATGCTGTTGGTGATGCTGCTGTAGTTTGTCCGGTTGATTGTTCATCTTTCTTGTGACTCTGCTCGTTGTGTTCAATGCCAATTGCGGGAGCAAACTGCGGCCCACCAAGAGGATGGAAAGGGTGGATCTTCCTTGGGGGATTCAGCAAGTTGTCGAATCCCAAAGGTTCGAAGCAATCTGATTTCTGGAAGGGCTCCAGTGTCAATTCATGGCTTTTGAACTCGCTGCTTTCCGTGAGATCAGCTGCTGCGACCATGGTAGCAACAGGCAAACCTGACTCAGAAACCACCGAGGGGGGGTCTGAGAAAGTTACGGACGGATGCTCCATCAAAGTTGTTCGTGCTGTGAACTGTACCCGCGGAGCTGTTAACTTCTCCTTGGAGATCCTTGGGTGTTTGATGGGGACCATTATCGACCACTTGACATGGTCAGGCTGCTTTCCATTGATGTTCTCCGGCAAGTCTACCAAGTTGTCTTTGGTGACCACGCCTGAGTATATAGCCGCAGAGGGTGGTAGTTTTCGCGATGCTATTGAAGTTGTTGATTTCATCGCGTTACCATTCTGTCCAAATGTAATCTGTCTATCATTGGATGACGACTTTAGAGAATCTTGAGGGCCAGATGTCGGCGGTGCTGAGACGACTTTAAGCTCCAGCGCTGTTGAAACATGTTTGGCTAAATCAGAGACATTGGGACCACTGAGAATCAGCTCCACCTCTACTGTTTCATCATAAAATAAGATCTCGCGAGTGCTCTCATATTCTGCACCAGCTCCCGAGCGTGATTGTACTCTAATCTCAAGACCTAGCTCCTCATCTGGCATCCCTGTGGGTTTGACCAGGGGACTTTGATAACGTGGATGTCAATTCACGCTTATCCCAAGTCCGGTGGTTTGATACAGCTTACCGGGTTACCAAACATTTACCCATAACCTTAGTAACATATGTAAACTCGGTTTTGGCGTATCTAGGGTCGTGATCACGCGTAGCAAGGCCGACCGACGTCAAACGGGCCAGCCGCTAGTCACGAGACCGCTAGTCACGTGCATATATAGGAACAGAGTGCTAGCTGCGATGACGTTACCGGAGTCATGATGACACACACATTTCATTGAGTGTAGCAAATGCAGAACACTCGGATGCATGCAAGTTTCTGTAATGCTGGGTTGAAGAGAGTTAAGAACTTATAAAGGCTGATTTATTCCATTGACTTCTTCGACGGTTTTCACCACAACTTACTCTACATTTCGAAGGATTTAGCAGGTCTCACTGAATTTTCCAGCAAACCTCAAACTTCATTGTTTTTTATTTATCCTTTGGATACTCCAGAACTCATACCAAGGTACCTGAACTTACTTGCATATAATATCATCATTCAAAATGAGCGACGACTGGGATAGTGTCACCGTTGTGGGATCAAAGGCTAGAGCTGGGGCCGGATCAAGTGGACCAAGAACCAACACTGCTAGGACGCAGGCAGAGATCAACGCTGCTATGAGGTCCGGGAATATCCTTTCCACTGAAAAAAAGTACAAGACTGTTGGCAGCAAGACTCATGCTGCTGAGGGCCAGCACTTGACCAAGGTCGACAGAGACAACGAGGTTGCCCCACCTGCCAAGATCAGCATGGATGTCGGTAAAGCTATGCAAAAGGGACGACAAGACAAAAAGCTTACTCAAAAGGACCTTGCCACCCGTGTAAACGAGAAGCCACAAGTCATCAACGACTACGAGGCTGGCCGAGCTGTGCCAAACCAGGCTTTGCTAGGTAAGATCGAGAGAGTCTTGGGTGTCAAGCTGAGAGGTAAGGATATTGGATCTCCTCTTGGTGGACCAAAGAAGAAGTAAAAACTCTTCAACTATAACGTATATATGTTTGAACGAATCTTTGCCCTTTTTTTCCTCGTTTTACTGCTGTTAACAGATTCACAGCTAGATTGCTTGATCCCGTCTCGCTGAGACAGCAGTAGCTCTAAAGCCAACATTCGAAGCCACGGTAGACAATATTGACCTAAACCTTCACCCCTCAGAGCCTCCTCGGACAGTGATTCGCCGTCAGAGGGTTAGTCTGGCGAGTGAAGCCTAGAGTCAACCGCTCTTCCCTAACACCGAGGAACTCTGCCCTGAAAGGTAATTACATAATCACATGTATAGAACACGTTAAAAACTGGCCAGGCGATGTGACCCAATTTTTCACCCGGGGGGCCAAATTTCTTAGTTCTTCTGACGGAAAGTAAACACAGGGGAAAAATATCAGAGCACAAATGTCCGAGTTCTCCATCAACGGAAAGGGCCTAAAGCTCGAATCAGCTTCAGACATTGAGCCTTACTTGAAAGAGCTTGAGAAGGTAGCTGACGAGACCACAAAGATCGACTTTGGTGGAAATACTTACGGAGTTGAGGCCTGCGAAGCCTTAGCCAAATCTCTGAAAAAGCTGCCTAAGTTGGAGGTTGCTGATCTGTCAGATATATTCACAGGTAGGCTCAGGGACGAGATCCCCAAATCTCTGGATGCTATTCTACAGGCCGTTCTCTCCTGCGAAAAACTGCATACGATCAACCTTTCAGATAACGCATTTGGTATTGCCACGATTGCCCCCTTAGAGAGCTTTTTGTCCAAGCACACGCCTCTCGAGCATTTGATCTTGGCCAATAATGGATTTGGCCCGGCTGCTGGTTCAAGGGTGGCTGCTGCCCTGACAGAACTGGCTGAGGGCAAGAAGAAGGCTGGATCATCAGCTAAGCTCCAAACAGTCATCTGTGGGCGAAATAGGTTAGAGAACGGATCAATGGAGGCATGGGCTAAGCTACTTGCTGCCCATGGAACTATCACTGAGCTCCGGTTATATCAGAACGGTATCCGACCGGAAGGCGTTTCTCATCTGTTTTTGCATGGTCTTTCCGAGTCCCCCAAGCTGGAGAAGCTTGATCTTCAGGACAATACCCTGTCCAAGAAGGGTACGGAGGCTATGTGCAAGGTTCTGAAGGAATGGCCAGAGATCAAGGAAATCAATGTCAGCGATTGTTTCTTGACCGAGAATGGCTCGAGGCTTCTGGCTAAGACCCTTTTGGATAATGGGCGCCCACTTGAGCAGCTGGAGACTTTGCGACTACAATTTAACGGTTTGACTGAATCCGGCTTGGAGCACCTCAGGGATGCTATTAAGAAGAATATCCCAAATCTGAAACTGCTAGAGCTCAATGGTAACTGCTTTCCTGAGGAACATGACATTGTGGAGGAGATTCAGAAGATATTTGAGGAGAGAGGTTTTGGAGAACTAGATGAATTAGACGAGATGGAGGAGCCAGACTCTGAGGAGGAGAGCGAAGAAGAGGAGGAAGAGGAAGAAGAAGTGCAGGAAGTTGAGGCTGTGAAGGAGAGTGTTCTCAGAGAAGCAGACGAGGCAGAGAATGCCAATATCGTTGCAGACAAGGACAAAGATGTGGACGAGTTGGCCAAGAAGATCTCCAAAGAGCTGTAAAAAATGAGCGGGCCTTCTCCAAAATCTCAAACCTGCTAGCTGCATAGATATGTATTAATTTCACGGACTTTTACTTGACAATACCTTATCTTTGTCTTTCCAGATACCATCTAGCCACCTTTCGAGCCCTCGCTCTCTGCGGGGTAACGACTTTGGTTTATAGGCGTGCAAGTTGATTGATACCACCAGTTTCTGACTCTTCTCAGTGCCGCTCCACATCCACTGAGTCACGACATGCCTCAAGCTTTCAAGCTGGCTCGCCTCTTCTCCCATGTTGTATTTGAGGGAGATGTCAAGGACGATGTCAAAATGAGAACGTACCTCTGGCGCGATTGCTTTGAAAGCTTCATATCTTGGACAGAGGACGTTCTTGTACACTCTGGAGCCCGCATTTCTGGACGCGTCTGCTTGTGCCATGCTTATACTTTCGGAAAAGGTGTTTACCTCTGGAAACATTGCGATCCCTGTGCGTGTTAGTGTGAACTTGTGATCTTTTTCAGAACAGGTAATGGGGATCATTTACAGTAAGGGTCCCCTTCAATTGATTTCACAAAACTCTTGATCTCTCTTTTGCTCATTGACCAGTTTGCAGTGGTCTGAAATTTCCTGGCCAGGACAGATAAGGAGGGTATAGCAGAAAAGTGTTTCCAAACATAGAAGTAGCACTGACCCTTGATACCGGCCAGCTCGCCCAAGTTCGCTATTACGAAATAATCAAATAACGACTTGTGATTGCCTGAAGGGTTAGAAACCACTAACTTGTCAGCTCAGCTATACTTGCATAACACTAAGGCAGATCCCTCAGGAATTGTGCCACCTGTGATCCTAAATTCTAGCAGCTCGCGTTTCTGACAGTTAGCGCTACTAACAACCCGGTTCGCAATGATCCTTACCTCTAAAACTCCTACAGACGACCAGAGTAAATGGGCAGTTAAAGCTGTCAGGCGCTTGGAGTACCCATTGGACAAAATGTATGAGAGTGGTAAAACTACTCCCTGAAATGCCAACCAAATGGCTCCGACGTATACTGTCAGAGTCACAATCACAATCCTGGCTTTGAGACTTGCCATGGTTTTTCATTTTATTAGGACGCAAGGTTATTTATTTACACTGGAGAGCTTCAAGCCTGGCGGCTAGAAATTTTTGTGTGGGGTTCCAGCGTCTACCGATTATTATACAACTAGGTGATAACTTTCCATTCCAAGCTAAGTTCTGATAAAACGTTTACAGACTCTCTTCACGGCATACCTTAGCCTGTTGCGCTTTTTGGAAGTGACGTGTGCCAGGTCGTCAAATGCCTGGCGGTAAGCTGTTTCGATGTCGAGACCGTTCCGAGGAATGTCTGGTATTTGACCGGTCGTACCGCAGTGTCGTATATCGACCTCCTTTCCAAGCCCGTTCACGTAGCCCCTGCCGGTTGGTGAACTACTTGAACGCTGGAGCTTTTGCCGAATTTTGATGCTCCATGACCTCTTCTGAGGCGGCGCGGCGGCACGGTGGGGGAACTCAATGTCCGTTCCTGTCATCCCACTTGTAGGGGCAGTATCGTTAGGAGAGTCAAATGTTGCGCTTTTCTCAACATGCACTTCTTCAGCCTCGGGCTCAAGGTCATTTTCAACAGAGTAATAGCCATAGAGCTCATTGTAAAAAGCTTCCAGCGCTCTTTCGATCCTGGGATTTGGCTGGTCACCACCACGCTTTCTAGCCTCTCTGACTAGTCTAGCACTAGAAGCGCTGTCAACGAACTCACTATCGTCGTCGTCATCGTCGTCACTGCTTTCGTAGTGCTCATCATCGTTCAGATCCTCGTACTGACCTCTGTTGCCCGAATTGCCTCCAGGACTGAACTCTTCTTTGCTAGGCTCGTGGATAGCCAAGAGTCTGCTCTGGCCCTCTGCGTCGTCTTCCTCAATCACCTCAAACCTATCGTCCTCCTGAGGGATCTCAACTCTTCTATTGACTAACCGAAATCTAATAAAAGGACTTCCAGCTGAGGCAATATGAGTCCCCGGGTGCTGCACCAAGACTGGCCTGGCGAAGGAGTGAACAGCATTTGGCGTCACAAGCATAATCTGACGATCATAATACGGCAACGGGTAGACTTGATAAGCCCGAGAAGTAGTGAGCTGGCCGTCTCGTTGCAAGTCTTGAAGCGCTGACACTGCCCCCATGTATGTAGACTCCCCGGCACTAAATGGCGCCGGGGCCAAGGGAAAGGGTAATTCAACGTATCCCAGTTGCGGTGCAAGTATTGGGTGAGGGTGGTTCAGGATTGGATTATCATGCCTCCAATCGTCATTCAGCTCAAAGACAAACTCTTGGTCCCTGATGTCAGAACTAGTCAGGGCCGGCAGCGACCCCTGGGCTGAAAATGGGATGCTATCAACCTCGCGGTAGCCAGAGCCATCAAATACAAGATTTTGAATTATTGTTGGCGGCTCTTTTGATGTTTTAGCAACAGCCCATTGCTCGTTCCACGCCTTCTTCTCGGGATTTTTATCATCGTTTGGCACAGGGACATGTGCGTCTGATATAGCTTTGCCTACAATGAACACAACGTCGTTTGCTTTTTCCAGGAAGTCCTCGTAATCATCCGGCTTGTAAGCTGCTGCAGAAGGTTCTGCCGAACGCAATGTCATTTCTCTGTATCGCCTTCTATACCTATGCCTCTCGAAATCGCCGTTTCGTAACGATGAGCTACCAGGATCACTGCACTCGAATGTTCCATTACGAGTAGTGCGTCCAACACTAGTGCCTGCCGCAGCTACCGGGGTAGCACCTGATGACCCAAAAGCAAAGCGAGCCGGCAAAGGTGTCACAGCTGTGTTGTTGAACAGCGACTGCTGGATGCCACCTTGGCGATGTGCCCGATCATTGGACCTTAATGAGCCGGCACTTGGAGCAGGCGGGAATTTGGGCTCTTCTGAGCCCTCGTCATTGAGAGCATTCAGATACGAGTTAGGGAGCTCTCTCAAAGCCCTGTTCCTAATGATACTGGTTGTCATGGGGCTTGTATTTATGAGTGTGGAAGGGACTCACGGGAGGATTGCTCATACGCATTCATGTTTCATGTGCGGGGAAGAAATGTTTCCCTGCTGCAGTAGCCACTCAGTCGTTCCACCCGCACTCACCTCAGGAAAAGTTGACATCTTATGCCAAAGCTTTGGTAGTTTCATGATGCAATTTTTTGGAACGAGCACCAGCGCTCTACCGGTAGTGTGATGATGAGCTTATCCAGGTGACTCGTTCAAGCCAATTTCAAACTTCGAGCTAACACGACGGGATCGAATAACAGACCCATCATGAGCTCAACAGTTCCTGGAATGCGGGTGGCTCCAGTGAGGGAACTGTGAGGCTTCCTCAAATAGCCTCAAGTTGGCTCATCGATCGACAAACGCGCGATCGATGCGCGCAAAAGTTGACGTCACGAGATCACGTACGTAACTTTAATTCTACGCGGCCCGCGGCGGGGCATGATAATCGCGCGACTTCGCACGCGCACGCCGGCACGATAGGCCTCAGCGCGCGCGCGACATAAATTTGGAAAAGCTAGCCGCGTTAATTGAGCCTTCATGACGACAAGCAGTTTTGCATGTTAAATCACCAAAGGACACCTTCAACGAGAGAACCTATCTTCTCAGATAAAACATCACAGGAGCAACCTCTGACTTGAATACCAGTCACCAGTGGAACCAGCCAATATCACCCTATCAAATTCAAATACCTTTGGTAAATACCCTACAAATTGAGCGGTGTAACAATGATCTGGGACAAGCCTCTCGCAGCTGCTAGCGCCGTCAAGCTATTAACAAACATTCGAGCGACCAACAGCAGCGACCAACAGCAGCTTGACCTTTTCTCATCGTCAATTATCACCCTTGCACGTCATCACGCCAAGTACTAATCTGACTAGTCGTACGGGCTCAGACATACCTTCCAAATGTGGTTGTCGCGCCGCGGAAATATCTGCGTCTTAGTTGTCAACATCCTGTTCTGGGCGCTCCTCCGTGCTCTGCCAGCAGAGTCGGAGAAATCTGGCTGCAAAATGAAGGGGACTCAGTATTCTTGCGTATTCGATTCTCCACGATCTTTGAAGGTCCTGTCGAGGGCTTCCAGAGGAGGTGTAACCGGCGTTCTCATCAGAGGTCTGGCCGCTCTGTATGACCAAATGAATGTGCCATTCATGGGTCAACTCTTCCACTATGTGGAGTCCCTGGGATTGAGCTGTGATGCTAAGCTGGCAGCTGGGGCCAACAAAGCTGAGATTATATGGTGTGAGATCTTTCACCTTTTGAGGCCCATTCATACCCTTTCTGATTACCCAATCCTATGGTGGTGCTGCTCAATTGTATGTGCCATAATGACAGTTCCAGTCGTGAGACCTTGGCTAGCTACAATCTTGGCTTTGTACTCCGAAAAAGGTTTACTGACTCGTGATTTCCTTGAAACGATGATTATGCCCATCCGTGTTGCGTTCAAGAACCTTTCAGAGGCAGATCGCGACAGCCGGCAGGAGTTTGAGAGGCTCGAGTCGCTACTGCGCAGAGAATCTGAGACCTTCGAACTAAATGGCGAGGAGCTGGACTCGATGGAGGAGTCATTCTTGTGGGAAGGCGAGAGAATAGGGGATCTAGCTGCAAGGACGGAGCAGGTAGCCGCCTTGTTGATGGCGTTGCTCGAAATGGGGATCAATTTGAAGGAAAGTCTAGCCAAAAGCGAAGAGTCGTTACAGCAAGCCTTGGTCGACCTCCGCCTGATTGAAGGGAACCTACAACAGTATAAAGAGGGCCCGGCAGTCCGTGAAGTTCGTCGCAGATTGGCGGTTGACTTTAGACAGCTCAACGTCGTAAACGGAAAGTGGAATACGTGTAGACTTGGCCTTAGAGACTTCACTTTTGAGCTGCTACAACTTGTACGACTCCCACGAGCCTCTCAGCGAGTTTCAAAAACATCCTCAAACGAATCAACTACTTTAAACGGCTCTTATGAGGCAATGGAGCGTATGGCCGATGAGATTCTCATGTTTTGACGAGGCTCAGATTTTAGTACGACTAGTTAGCTGAGCTTGCGAAGCAGATGTAGGCCAGTAGAAGTTTGATTATGCAAAATTGCCATTACCATCATTTGTATAAGGGCTTGAATCGAGTCTGCCTTTTGTTGTCGGCTCTCGGTCGTAGATTATGGAGCCCAGGCAAGCTAAAACTGGGTCACTGATGCTTTACCTCAAACCTCGCCATTAAGAATTCGTCAATTCACGACTGAACCCCTGTGGAATGGCTGGAACAGGCCCTCGCAGAGGGAGGTTAGCACGTGACAAAATCTTATCGGCACGTAACTTTATCAAGTGTGCCGCCGATATATTGATCGGCACTGGACAGAAATATTTTTTTTTTTTTTTTTTTTTTTTTTTTTTTTTGGGAAGTTTTTTTTTAAAGTTTTTTGGTACCAATTCAAACCCCCAACCCATGGAAAAAGGAGGAAAACTCCCTTTTTTAGGAAAACAAAAGAAAAGTGCTAATCAATTTGTGGTTTTCGGGGGTGAATTTGAAAAAATTTCCCGTGTTTAAGGCCGGAAAAAAAATGGGGTCGCCATTCTCCCCAGGGGGGCTTTTG
>JAKTSO010000044.1:0-89587 GCA_030580275.1 Groenewaldozyma sp. yHMH443
GGCTTGATACCCCGCCATCAGCAACTGCATACGCCTTGCAAGCGATTTTCAGCAGCTATGGCCCCGTTGAGTCGGCGCGGCTTTTGGCGAACACGAAACACTTCGGGGTTGTGACGTTTGTAAATATTGAGAGTGCCATTCAAGCCAGGAATGTGCTTAATGGTAAAGAGCTGTTCCATGGTTGTGGGCCCTGTCGAATTGGATTTGCCAATGTTGAGTTGGCATCGCCACCTTCATCGGCCTCGTCGCCACCCCAGGGTTCTGAAGATGTACCAATTGAATCCGACATTGCCATTAGCAAGGAACTGACTCAGGAGAGAAAACTCAGTAACAATGATGACGAGCCCCAAAATGCCGAAGCAAAAATCGCTCAGATTGCTCAAGGGCTTGGCGCCACCGAAGGTGAATTGCTGGAAGAAGTAAAATTTTTGAAACGTGGCTATGATTTTGAGGGGTACAAGTCACAAGTAACGCAATCTTCGGATTTCAAGGGGGATCGAGTCTACGACGCGCCTACTCTTAGAGAGATCCGAAAGAAAATTGATAATGGATCTTACACCCAGCGAGAAGTCGAGGAGATTGCCCTTGACATGTTGGATGAAATCGCGGAGCTTTCCAGTGATTACATTGGTAATACTGTAGTGCAAAAGTTCTTTGAGTTGTGCTCAGAACCCGTCAAGGACATTATGCTCAAAGTTATTGCCCCGCACCTGGCTCAGATTGGAATGCACAAGAACGGTACTTGGGCTGCCCAGAAGATCATTGACGTGGCTAATACGGTACGCCAGACTTGGTTAATTTCAGAGGCGCTTCGACCTTACTCCTCTGCGCTTTTTTTGGACCAGTTTGGGAACTACGTTATGCAGTGCTGCTTGAAGTTCGGCCGGCCTTGGAATGATTTTATATTCGAGTCTGCTTTGGCCAAATTTGAGGAGATTGCTCAAGGGAGGTTCGGTGCTAGAGCCTTGAGAGCGTGCTTGGAGAGCCAGTATGCGACCACGGAGCAAAAGCACATTCTGGCTTCAGCTATCGCTTTCCACGCAGTCCAGCTCGCTACCAGTTCGAACGGTGCGCTTCTTTTGACATGGTTCTTGGATACGTGTACTCTGTCTAATAGGCATCAAGTGCTTGCTCCACTACTGGTCCCGCCTTTAGTACAGCTATCCACTCACAAGCTTGCGTCTTTGACAGTGTTAAAGGTTGCAAATTATCGCGGAGAGCCACGGGCACGAGAGCAAATTTTCGGTGCAATCTTTCCGGTCACCTCTGGCGGTGGTGACCTGAAGCAGCAGCAGCAGCGACTGACAGTGCTGGAGCAGATCCTTGCTGAGCCTGTGCATGGTCCTGCGTTCATATACAAGTTGATCTCTGGAACGGCCTCCACCGACGAGGAAGAGTATAAGAGAAGCGTGGCTCAAGCTAGGCGTGTTCTTGAAAAGATGAATGTGGGCCCGCTACAAGGGTATCGCAAGCTGCTAGAAGAGGTTGGCCTGGCTTCGGGAGCCACGCTCTCGGGTACTCCCAATGGCGGCACTCGTTCTGCGGTGAGCCCAGCTTCTGTTTCTTCGGTTGCATCCGCCACGGCTACTGCTGCTACTGCCGCGGCAGTCGCGGCTGACGCCGTGTCCGCAGCAGTTTCGAATGGGACACCCTTAAAATCCCGCGGCAATAGCAGCGGCGGACGGTCAAGAAGAAACCGCCAAAGCAGCGGCGGAGGGACATTGCAGAGCGGTAACAGCAATAACGTTCAGGGAGCCAACAACTCGAAGAGGTCGCCCTCAAATGTCTCTTCAGTAAAGCAGTTCCCTATGGTGGATCAAAAACAACAAGAGCAGACTCAACAACAGCAACAGCAACACCAGGACATTGCACAGCATTTCGACCGGATGACATTACACCCGCATCAGCATCATCAATCCCAGTACACTTCGTACCAGCCGCAAAAACTCTCGCCAATGATGGGAGGTGCGGCTACGGTAGGCGGTACGGGGCCTGGAGCCTCGCAGTACGGTTCTCTGGAGAACAGACCGATGATGGCTGACTTTTACACTGCAAACCAGACAGTCGTTGGAGTTGCGCCACCGGTGGCACCAACGATACCAGCAGCAATGGGACTTTTGCCAAATCATCACCATCACCCTCACCACTACCATCATCATGCAGCGATGCCAATGACCGGCAGTTCTGCTGCTGACGATGCTATATTCATGCAGGGTGTCAATACACACCATCACCCTCAAGCCGCCTACTATAACCCCGGATTTTACAATTGATCTTATTTATGACGGCTACACAGTCATGGGTATGGAGCAGAGCGGTGGTATATAACTAAAAATACAGTATTTCAGTAATCTAAGCACACCTCAGGACAAGCTAGAAGAAACATAAAACACTTGATAAAAGAAATTGTAGTATAAATTATAGGGCAACCACTAAAGGCTAAACACCAGCATCTAGTACGGGCATGGCTTGGATGGTATCAATAGCTTGCTGACCCTGCTCCCGGACCATCTGGATCATTTTCTCGCACCTCTCGGCCATAATCTGCTCAGCCTCGTTGGCAAGGTTCATATACCATTGGCCGACCGTCATATTCCTGATAAGACGGTTTTGCTCTTCCTCGGCTTGACCTTCGCCTTGGCCGCTAGTTTCAGCCTCTTGTAGCACCAGCTTGTCAAAGTTGAACCCTCCCACTTCTGCAAAGATCGAGTCGAGGTCATCAATGTCCATTAGCTCATGATCTGGGTCCTGGTCCTCCATGCTCTCGTCAAGCGACTTCTCTAGTTCAGGAGGGTTTGCATTATTGCTTGTTGTAGCCGTTGATGAGCTGTACCGCTTCCAGTTGGAAGTCTCTGCTTCATGGTTTTCAGCATGTGCTTCAGTGGAGACTGCGTGATCCTGTCCAGTGCCTTCAGGGGGAGCATTAACAGGCATCTCAGAAGCAGCTGTTTTATGTACTGAGCCTTCACCTTTCTCTGCTCGAGTTGGTGTTATACCTTCCTGCTCAGAGGATTTGGGGCTATGGCCCGACTCTAGCAGTGGTTCAGACCTCGGGGGCGACTTTATGTATTCCTCCCTCAAAGGCTTCTGCTCCTGATTTAGCCGATTATCTTGTGCGGGAACAGTTCGTCCCTCTTGCGTGTGGGCCGCATCCTCTTCAGCACCCTTTTGAGCCTCAAAATCCTCGGGATTGCTCTGATGCCCATTTTCAATTTCGCCCTCCTGTTCGGGGGTCGAGAAGCTATCCTCAGATAGCTCTTGGACAGGCGTGCGATCAGCCGCCGGCGGCGGCTCGGGCGGCGCCACAGCACCAGAGTTTCCCAAAAGTGGCGCATTGGCCCCTAGTTGGCCCAAGTCCTCAAAACTGGGGTCTTTGTCGCCCACGTCTTTGTCCGCAAGGTCACTAAGAACCTCAAAAGAAGGATCAGGTGCCTCTGCTTCGAGATCGACGTTTTTAGATAGTGAACGGCTCTTTTTTCTGGGGTTCTCCATAATTTTCTCTGTCTGTTCGATAGTCTTCGAGGGCTTTTCCGAGTCACCGGCCTCCTTGGGTTTCTCAGCATGAGCATTATTCCTGGCCCGCTTCTTTGACTTCGTTTCCATCTGCTCATTAGCCCTCTGGTCTTCTTGGTTGCTTTCAATTCTGGCTCCAGTTGAGCGTTCAGACGGTTGAACGGGTACATCAGCCACCAAATCAGATATTACTGCTTCTCTATCAAGCTCCTCCACCTCTTCGCGAACTAATTTGGTTTTAGCCGCCTTTTTCGGTTCCCGCTTCTGCCTTGCTGGTTTGGGCTTTTCGCTTGTGGCCATTATAGGCTTTGAAGGCTTTGAAGGCTCTATGACTTCGGGCTCCTGTGGTGCTACCGCTTCCATCGGGGCGTCTACTTCCATGTTCTCCTTGTTTGACTCCACGGTCAGTTCAGACACACTGTCCAGCAGTTCCTTTGTCCGAAAGAACAAGCAATCAGGATTTCGCCGCCTATGCTCCGCGCGGGGACTATCATTTGGCTCCCACCCATCCAGCTGGACATCACAATACTGGCACGATACGCTGTCCTCTCCCGCGGAGAGTGGGGTATAATAAAAGCCGGCACTTGCCAAAGCTTTTGACGTAGGCTTCCAGCCCTTCCGCTTGTCATGTGGCCACCACTTGTCAAACGTCAGCCGCCTTATATTGTTGGCGTGCTCACCGTGTGGGTTGTACTCGTCATTTGTTACAATCTCGACATCGGACAGGTTCTGCCACGGGCGGGCCTGGATCGAAGCCCACGGGCACAGCGGGACCAGCGTAAAGTGTTCTTTGATTGGATCATCCTCAGGTTCCCAATTGTCCATAGAGACTTTACACAAAAAGCACTCCGTGTTGTCAGGCGCCTGTAATGTCGGGGCGAATTGGAACCCAGCGCCGGCCATCTTGTCAGCACTTGGCATCGTATGGGGCCATTTTGTGCTGCCCTTCTTTCCCTTGGCAGTGGACCCGGCTATTTTGGCCGACTTGAACGTCGCCTTCCGGCCCGTCCAGGTCTCTGGACCTTGTTTTGCGGGCATGCCGGACTTTTGGGTTTTGTTTATATTCTGGCCCTTGAGACCATATTTTGTTAGGTCTCAAAAGTAAATAAATCGAGATGTTTTCTGAGGCTGAGAATCAGAAGTTTACTGATCAGTCGCGTATCGTGACATGAAGCTCAAGCTTAGAAATTTACCCCAGCTGCTTGACAACACTAAATCTGTGCCTGGAGAGATCTCAAGTCCGTTAACGTTATAACGACTGTTACTCGCGCACGTGCGCAATTTTTTGGCCACAGGCTCTGAACATGGACCATGGCCTGGGGACGAGACCTTGAGGAACAAGCAAAAAAAGACCTCAGAAAGGTACTGGATGCGTACACGTCTAAAAAGGATGATGAGGCTTTCGTTGCAGATTGCTTGGACCCGTTGATGAAGGCCAAGCTCACATTCAGCACGGGTGCAGTCAATGTGCTTGATCTTGCGTGGGAAGACGCTACTTACTGGCCCCTACTCGGCTTGAACTGCTTTCGTGAGACTAACAATCTCTTGATAGCGCTTCAAGAGATGGACGACTTCTCTGTGAGCTCATTCCGCTTGTGGTACAAGCAATTCGATGAGACTTGTATCATGGCAGTTGCTGTAAGCCACAGCATTTCTTTTGTTCTATCTCACGTCAACGAGGAATGGAAACTGTTTGCCATTTATTGTCCTGATGAGCAAGAATATCTCATGGACCATCTGCTTAAAAATGAATGGGTTACTGACGTGAAAGACTTGGCACCATTGGAAAGGAGCCAAACTAAAGCTGAGTCGGATGATCCATACTGGGACCGGTACGACCAGGAGGACAATTCCGACCATGAACCAGAGGAGACTAAATCAGAAGACTCTGATGCATACTATTCTCGATACGACCAGGTTGAAACTGCCGCCAAAGGGGACGGGCAAGAGCAGGTGGAAGGCACAAACAATGAAAACGACACTAACCCAGTCTTAGAGCATGTCACTGAGACGGTTCTATCCTTGAAAAAACTTGCATCCCAATCTGGGATATCAAACGAGTTATTTACACAACATGTATATAAAGTACTAGAGTAAGTGCTTCCTTATTCACTCCTCGTCGTCAGACTCCTCATCAGACTCGGATTCGGACTCTGCCTCCTCGAGCCATTCGATGAACGGCTTGGCCGCACGACGGACCTTCTTGGAAGTGTCCTTATCAACGTACTTCTTACTGACCTTGCTACCCCACTTGAGGGCGACATCTTCAGAGATGAGGTCGTTCTCGTACAGCTTGAACAAAATGGTGGGGACCTCCTTGATCTTGTCAGGGTAAGTCAAACCAACCAATCGCTCAATACCACCCAAGAGAGCCTTCTCGTGACTGCTTGACTTCTTGATCAACGTAGCAAGAAGACCAGCGTGCTCGGGGATCTCCTTCACAATGTTCTCAGTGAACAGCACTTGAGCCAAAACTTGCACCGTATGGTTCTTCTGAGCAATACCCAAATCATTGGCCTTCTTGAAAATCTCAACATCTGAAGGCTTCTGAGTTGAGATCCACTCACCAAACTCATTGTAGGCAGCGGTATCACCCTCATCATCGTCCTCGTCGTCAATGTTCAGAACAGACAAGTTCCTCTCGAGCTCCTTTTGCCTGGCCTTGACAGCCTCTTCTGAAACGTCAGCAGCCCAGCTGTCATCATCGTCATTGTCGGCGTCGAACTTGGGCAGAGTCGAAGCCTCCGCATTGATCTTACGCGTGAGCTCATCATCGTCATCCCCGTCTTCACCATTTGCCAGATCAGCACCAGTGTCGTTTCCAGACCCAGTGGCATCCGAGGTAGTAGTGGTGAAGGTGTTGCCGTTACCACCCACATTGGCGGAGGCAGTTGCCGCAGCTCTCTTGGAGCTCTTGGCAGCCTCTGGAGGGTTCTTTAGAATGTAAGTGGCAAGCTTGTGTCGTGGATCAATATTAGTCCTTTGACCACAAGCCTTGCAGTCACGAACGATGTTACCATCTTTCAGAATGACAATATCAGTCTCAGGGTTCTTGCAAGAAGTGCAAAGCACAAACTTGTTGATGAACCCGTCCAACAGATCCTGCAACTTGGGAGCATCGTGGGCGCCGTTCACAATGAACTTGTCGTCAGCGTCCTTACCCTTGGTTTGGGCTCCGAGCTCGAATCCAAAGTACTTGATGACATAGGAGGGTGGTCGCGACAAGGCACGGGCCACATCAGCCGTATTCACCACTGCAGTTCGGATACCGTTACCTCTACCCTCGACCTTAGCCACAATAGGCGGCATCTTGTAACGGTAGAAGGGGTCCTTGTTGTCCCTGCAGATGTTGATAGCCATTTTTTCCCTCTTTGTTTCTTTCCTTACTCTGGGTAATAGCTGCTACTAGATGGAAACTCCTCGTTTCCGGGTTTGTCAGTCTTCTGTGCGTGTGGGAGTGGGATTTAATTCAGTGGCGACATGGAACCACTTTGAAGAAAATGCCGTGTTTGTCTGCGCGACAGAAATTTTTGGTCTTTTCCTTTCAAACTTGACCTTTACACCGCTGTATCAGGGGTGTATTCTCAAAAGCAAATATCTTCACAAGACTTGTTCTTCTGGACAACCGAAGCATAAAGAATGTTTGAACGCAAATGTAGTGTTCAACACCAGTTACTTTTAGTTGATAAAATTTTTTTGAAAGGTTTGAAAAATTACTCCCAACAAGTCCCTTAACTAACGCTTAAATTTAAAGGGCACTTAGAAGCTAGCTACGCCGCTAACTTGGTGCTTAAATTACAGGGCCGGCCAGAATAATCGTTAAAACGCGCGCTGAGTAAGCTTTGGCCCATTCGTCACGTGACTACGATCTTTCTAGAAGCTGCTGGGTGGCCGGCGCCATTTGACAACGCTTAGCACAATGGGGAGTAGACTAAGACACTGAAGGATAGTCTAAAACTTCTGTCGACTGCTACTACGCCGCCCTTTGAAACCCCTACTAGCCTTGAAACTAGTCGCGGAGGAGTAAAACGGGTTGCAAAAAAAAAGCGTTCCGCTACCGTTACTGTAATGATTTTTCATCACGTCGATTGAGACGGGTGCGGCATGTCGAGCTTTTCCCACATTTCCAACATGAAAGCAAAAATCCCACAATGTGTGACTAGATTACGCGGACTTAAATAGACTTAAACTAGGGTAAACCTGATCCCGAGCCGTAGCATTTTCATGCCCAAAATAGATAGCAAGTCTCGATGCTGCTACGGGGGCGCACACGCAAAAATTATCACATTGTGACCATGGACTCAATGAATAGCTTACAAAAATAGTTTGAATTCCTACCGCTGTTTCTAAAACTACACACAACTACCTTCTCTTAGGACAGAGACGATGCCACCAAAAGCCAAAGGTGGTTCTGTCGCTGCTCCCGCAGCCAGCGCCTCGGGCAAGGCTGGCGGGAGAAGCAAGAGGAAGGTAACAAGGGTGAACTACGCCGAAGACGCCCAGTTTGAGACTATGGCTGCTCAGAATGAAGAGGCTGCTGCCGCCAATAACGACGGCAGTGGCGGCGAATTGGGAAGGAAACGTCCAGGCTCCTCGACGGGCGGCGGCAACGGTGCAGCAGGGGCGGCCAGTAAGAGAGACAGGGACCGAGCCGTCAGCCCAGCGTCACCGGAGAGCAAGTTTCCCCTCAACTGGCAGCGAAAGATACCCTCCTCGGAGAAAGTTACAGCCGTGAAGGATTTTGAGAATGCCGTCGTCAAGAACGGAGTTTTGCATTTCAATGACCAGACCACGCTAGCGCCTCAGGGTAAGTTCAGAAAGTTATATCTAATGGAAAAAAAAAGAGTCAAGCAAAGGGTTACTAACGTTAGTAGAGTACATATACTTGATGGCAGACCCACCGGGAGAGCCGTATTATATCGGTCGAGTCATGGAGTTCGTGCCCAGGGAGGACGGTGAAAAGTCGCGAAAGCATCAGAGCCGAGCATCTGCATCAGCAGACGACGCTGAGAACTTTTCAATCATGGTCAATTGGCTGTACCGGCCGCGCGATATCCCGACCTCGGAGAATGATACAAGGACTTTGTATCTTACCATGCACAGCGATCCGTGCCCCATGCATTGTTACCGGGGCAAATGCACGGTTCTTCACAAGGATGAGATTGAAGATTTGGACATTTACCGCGAAAAGCCTGACCATTTCTGGTTTGACCGGCTCTATGACCGACATATAAGCCGGTTTTACGAGGTTGTCACTACAGAGAAAATCATCAATATTCCTGAAAAAATGCGCGAGATCTTGGTGGACCGCTATAGATACGTTGTGGCAGAAGCCGGTAAAGGCAAAGAGCTCTCTAGTACCCCAAAGACATGCGAGAAGTGCTCTCAGTGGTGCTCCCCAGAAGATTCGGTCCAATGTGCACGTTGCGCAAACCATTACCATATGCTTTGTGTTGACCCGCCATTGTACAAAAAGCCTACCCGTGGCTTCGGATGGGCATGTGCTTCCTGCAGCAACGCCCATGATAGAAGGCTGGAGGAAGAACGAGGTAGTGCAGTAGCCGACGCTCAAGTTGTAGAAAAATTGGTGGATCCGGAGGGCTCTAGACGATCAAGAGCCGAGACCGAGGCCGACAGTGAAGCTGACGGGAGAATGGAGCTGGAGAAAGATTCGCCAAAAACTAGATCCACGTCGCCAACTCCCATGTCTCGATACGAGGAGCTGGAGACTCTGCTGTCATCCAAGGACCCGGCGAGCTTGACGCTAAACAAGGAGCAAAAGCATCGATTAGCTCTCTGGCCATTCAGGTATCTGGGAATGCACTCAAGGATTGAGGATATCTTGGATATTGATGATAGAATATATCCTCGAGCCGCTTCAAGAATTGGACCCAAGCATCAGGCTGTGGTGGGCGAATGGCCGGGACGCCCCATAGTGTACTACGAGGGTGAAAATAGAGGTGGGGCCCGGACAAAAAAGCGAGCTGGCGTGGCATCTCGTGCAAGAGCGGCGGCAGCTCCTAGCAGCAATAGCAGCAGCAACAGAGAGGTGAAAGAAATAATCGCTGATAGCGACACAACCTCGCCCAGCTCAGTGGAAGATATGGCTAGGCGGAAGGATAAGCCTGCTTGGCTCCAGAAACGGCCCGTAGGTTACATTGAACGAGGCGGGCCGAGCACTTCGACGCTCAACTGGAAACCGCCAGACGATCTTGACGTCGTTGACAGCTTTTTGAAGCTCGTAGAGCCTTATGCAGAGAAGCTGGACATGAGCTGGCACTCTCCCAATTTTTATGATGCCGCATTAAAGGCTTTTCTCGAGACTGATTACGACAGCAACGCGGCGCTCGCTATTGTGGCCAAATTTACGCGTAAGTCTCTGAAAGAGCCCACTTTTTCGGAGGAAGAGAAAAAGCGGTTTGAGGATGGAGTGCGGAGGTACGGAAGCGATCTTCGTTATGTTTGCCAAACGGTGAATAGCAAAAAATCGGCTGATGTGGTCCGGTACTATTACTTATGGAAAAAGACACCTTCAGGCCACAAGATTTGGGATAATTTTGAGGGCAGGAAGAACAAGAAACGTCAAAATGCAAAAGTCCAACATAATGGGCTTGCTGATGACGTAGCAGATAGTGGTGATGACTCCGCATATGATTACGAGAAGTCGGTTGCGAAGAAGCGCACCTACGAGTGCAAGCACTGCAAAACGACCTCCAGCCGGGAATGGCGTCGCGCCCCGGGGCATCCAACTGCCGACCCGGAGAACCCCATTACTGCTCTCTGCATCAGGTGCGCCAGGTTATGGCGGAGGTATGCCGTTATCTGGGAGACTCCTACCGAAGTTCAAAAGAAGTTGAACCAGAGAGGAGGCAATGGCTGGCGTCGCAAGGTTGAAGTGGAGCTTGTGGATGATATGAGGGCGATATTTGCCGAAAGAGATAAGGACTGCGAGCGCGACCGTTTGCGCAAGAAGCAAAAAGTTGATAAGATTCAAAAGGAGAAGGCTGCTGCTGCTGCCGTGGCGGCAGTCAAGGAGAAGGGAGAAGTGGGAGCCGGCACCAGTGAGAGTGCTTTGAGCACAAGGTTGTCGACGCCCCAGCCGGCGGATAACACGAAAAAATCCAAGGGTAAAAACGCAGCGTTGAGCCTAGTAGCTCAGCCAGGGTCTATGCCAGTAGCCGAGTCAGTACAGAGGGAGTGCTCGATATGCTCCTCGATGGACGGTTGGTCACCTATGCTCAACTGCCAGTCCTGTGGACTGAGCTGCCACTACAGATGCTATGGAATGGTCGAGCCTCGCGAGGGCGGGTGGCTATGTGACACCTGCAGCAACGATCAGAAACCGCTGGTGAGCACCGTATACGGTTGTCTGGCATGCCCAATTAGGGATAACCCGGGAGGACCAGCAGCTGCAAAGCCGCCCTCATCATTGCTTTCTGATGGAATGAAGCGCACCCTTGATAATAATTGGGTTCATGTGCGATGTGCAGTTTGGATACCAGAAATGAAATTTGGGAATTCGCAATGGATGCAGCCCGTAGAGGGCGTGAATGATATTGATGCTACACGGTTCAAGAAAGTGTGCACTATTTGCCGGTCACTACAGGGAGCATGCGTTGACTGCAGTATCTGCGAAATGCCATTTCATGTCGGATGCGCCGCCAAGCAAGGTTATAGGCTTGGCTTCAAACTCAACAAGGATACGGCAGCTGAAGGGGTGAATTCCATGCAATTTGGTACCAACTCAGGCAGTAATTTGGAAGCCGTGATTATTTGTGACAGGCATGAACCTCTCAACGATCTGATCAGTATGCATTCAATCGATGAAAACACTGGTAAGACAGCTTTCGAGCTGTTTTGCGAGGGCCCCAAGAAGAGTACATGCACTCTAACCGGAGCGATGAGAAGAGCAGCGCTTTTGTATCCCCGCGTGCACAGTGAAAAAATGGAAGAGATCAACCCTAGCAAGCAGATTGAGCCACCAAAGGAGAAGGAGCAGGAGAAGGGTGAGTCTAACGGTGAGAATGACCCGTCGATCGCGGCACAACCGCATGCGGCTACCAATGGTCTTCTAATCACGAGAAAAGATGGCGTACCGACTCTGTCTCCAGGCACGGATGACTTTGTTTGCTCAGCCTGTGGCAAGGAGAAGTCAAACTTTTGGTTCGAGCAGAAGTTTCAAGCAGACCCAGGCCCTAAGCTGTACTGCATGACATGTTACTGGAGGCGAAGGTCGCCTGCCCGAACAATTTCCGAGACCACAAACCCAATAATGCTCTCGTCGGAGCACGAGTTGTTTTCCATGACTAATAACGCTCTTGACAGCATCTCCGCCATCGCCGCGACTAAGCTTCAGGCACCTATCCCTTCGGTCCAAGAAATAGAGCAGATGTATGGCCAGCTTGCAAGCAATGCAACAGCACCTTCATCAAGCTAGTATAGATTCGAGAAAATTTCACGCATATCCACTTTTCAGGGCTTCCTCTAATTGTTGAATTTCCTCTAGACTTGTAGCACTTTGTAGACTCGCTCTTAATGCATCCTGTTCCGCCTTGGTCAATTTTCGTGATGACCCCTTGTCTGCAGACATTGAGTCAAACGTCCGTGCCTTCTCACCCAAAAGGGACAATGCTATGTTTGAGGGGCTTGTCGATGTTCCGAAGAGTTCCTTAGCCTTCACCCGTTCGTTCTGAGTAACCTTTTCAAAATCAAGAAATCTCAGGCTGGGTATTTTCCAAATCAGAAATAGCCTATAATGTTGATGCGAGGTTATAGGATTCCCATCGAGTGATAGATACATCAGCCTTTTGCAGCGGCCCAAGGCAAAAAGCTCTGACAGTTCGCTGATACGGTTCGACTCAAGGACCAACGACTCCAGGTTCGGCAAGGTCTGTGCTATATTTTCGTCTATCCTCGTCACCATGTTCTTGGCAAGCATGATCTCCTTTAGCTTGATTGACAAGGGGAAGTTGCCCAGGTACCTGATGTCGTTATCAGTAAGATCTATTGTCTCGTAGAGGTCCTTTGTCACCCCGAAATGTTCTATCGCAGGGATTTTGAGTCCTAGAATAGGTTAGTCTTGAGTTGGTCATTAACAATTTGAGAATTTGACGCTTACCTCGTAGAGACAGCTCATAGTCCTTGACTGGATTTACACGCGCAAACGCGTTCACTAGCACGTCAGGAGTTAGTTTCATGGCGTAGCAGTTGGCAAATTTTAGGCAGGTGAAATTTTCAGCTATCTCAAGCCCCGGGTCAGTTTGAGGATTTAGTCGTCGCCGCGATGCTACAAGCTTGCCTGACGAGGCTCGGTGGATTTGCATTATCGAGAGCGCTAGGAAGCGGTGATTTGCAACTATATTTCTGGCACGTGCGTTAATTAGATCAAAATCATGTGAAATTCTCCGATCATAGCCGAACGAACTGCAGATCTCGAGATCAACCCATGATTGCAAATAGCCGGCCGGAGCACATCAGCTCGCGATCATATGGACCTTATATAAAGCTGTCTTCCAAGTTATACACTCTATGTACTGTTTGGATTTTATTTCACCTAACGTTACAAAATGCCAGACTACTCTTTGTACCTGGTGACAGATAGCACGCTTGTGCCCGAGGGCCTGACTTTCCTCGGACAGGTGGAGGCTGCTATTAAGAACGGAGCTACCATAGTGCAACTCCGGGAAAAGACTGCGGACACTCGTGATTTTGTGGAGCTGGCTACCAAGGTCCATGAACTGACAAAGGCAGCGAATGTTCCATTGCTGATCAACGACCGGCTTGACGTGGCCCTAGCTATTGGAGCTGAGGGATTGCATGTAGGCCAAGATGATATGGATATTCCCACGGTAAGGAAATTCTTAGGACCAGATGCCATTGTCGGTCTCAGTGTGACGACTCATGAGGAACTTGAGGTTGCTCTCAAACACAAGGCGATGCTTGACTATGTTGGCATAGGCGCCATTTACGGCACTAAGACGAAAGCGTTGAAGGAAAGACCCATTGGTGTATCAGGTGCTCGCGAGCTTATGCAGATTCTGAGCGAACGTGCTCCGGAATTGGGTACTGTGGCTATCGGCGGCATCAACGCTTCCAACGTTCGGGAAGCCAAGCTCCTTTGTGGGGTACCCAACAAAACTTTGGATGGTGCTGCTGTTGTTTCCTGCATCATGGCGGCGCAACATGCCGGGGATGCAACAGCAGATCTTCTCGACAAGTGGAACCAAAGCTTCATTCCGGAGGGACTGTCATCGTCCAGCCAGGATACGGTCTCTCTGATTCTTCAGAGCTGTGCTCATATCATCGCCAAAACTGCGAAAGTGTCGCCCCTGACCCATAATATAACAAACAATGTTGTGAAAAACTTTTCAGCCAACGTGACTATAGCGGCGGGTGCGAGTCCTGCCATGTCAGAATGCTCGGCCGAGTTCGAAGATTTTGCACAGGCTCCGAACGTTGGTCTGCTCATAAACATGGGGTCCACTATCTCTGGGGACGCCAATCTATTCGAAAAGGCTGTCAAGACATACAATTTTGCGGACAAACCCGTTGTGTTCGATCCAGTTGCGGCAGGTGCATCCAGGTACCGACGTGGCCTCACGAGGGAAATTCTGGACTCTGGCCGTTTCACTGTGATCAAGGGTAACGAGGGGGAGATCACTGCCGCTGCAGGTGTTGCCGGTATCATGAAAGGTGTGGACTCGATTTCTACAGCCACTTTGGAGAAAAGGATCGAGATTACCACTCTGCTGGCAGTCCAAAACCACACGGTTGCTTTGATGACAGGTGAACAGGATGTTCTAGTAGATGGTCGCGACCCTACTGGGGCCAGGCGTGCAATTTTCAGCAACGGACATGAATATCTTTCTAAAATTACCGGCGCGGGCTGCGCGCTGGGATCCCTCATAACCGCATTCTGCGCCGCAAACCCGGAGGACCCATTTTTGAGCACTAGTGCGGCTCTCATCCTGTACACCATGGCTTCTGAGCGGGCTGCAGATCAGGAAAATGTTTTCGGGCCAGGCACTTTTGTTCCCGCCCTGATAGACAATATATACCAGCTCTCTCTAGAGTCACAAAAGACCAAGAAGGGGTTCGGTTGGCTCGGCGGAGCAGCGGTTTCATCATAATTATAATATGTACAGTTTAGCAGCATATACCGGTTTGTTTGTTATGACTTCAGATAGTGTTCTGAGAGATCACCTTCTCCAGCTCCACTTTCAAGCTTGTCACTTCCTCAGGCTTCAGAGGAGTGTATCTCTTCGATGGGTCCAAGAAGTTGAACTTTCCAGCCATAAAGATATCGTCCGGCAAAATATCAAAAGCGTACAGTTGGGCACGCACATACTGCGTCATCTGTTCCAGATGACTAAGATTAATATCTGGCTTTGCCTGGAAGCAATTCCTCCACAGTGCTGATGCAAGTACACTGTCGCCAGAGGTCAGAGCTTCGTCATAAGAAAAAATTGACCCTCGAAGCTGGTCATCGAAGAGCTTCTTGTACTTGCTGACTATCCGGTCGCTCTTGATGTTCATCTCGTTCTTGAGTCTGCCCTCAATGTCCGTGAAGAGAGAGTCGACTAGTTTCTGCTGGTACTCTCGACAAAGGCTTCTTGGCAATGCACGTAGCCTAACATATATCATCCACAGGTGCAGTATTGTGATCAGGTACCATTGGTTGAAGGTCATGGGCAGACCTAAATCCTTATAGTAGAACTTGGCCGTTGGCAAGAGGTCATCCTGCTTTCCGTCAAAATATGCCTGGTATTTACATAAGTCTCTCAGTTCAACAGCAGCGACAGAGCCAGCTCTGACCCGGTCGACGTTGAGGTTCAGCAGTTTGACCGTTCGCCATCCTATCGACTCCCGAAATTCGGATATTTTCTTGTCGTCAATGCCTCGAGCGTTCAGCAGGATTTGCTGCCTCATGTCACCCTTGGCAAAGCTATCTGAGTAGAGCCGAGCCTGGCATAAAGGCTTCATCATGAGGCCGACCCGGCTCGGCCGCCCTAACCTAGATATGATGCTCATCTTGTAGCTCCGAGATACCGCGTTGGTAGTTTGAAAAAATTAAGGCCGGCCGATCAGATCCAAGCCTGCGGCTTTATTATGGTCAATGCGCTCCGTACCTAATGAACCGGTTAATTGTCTCAGAAGACCGATCTAGCTTCTCGCAGAGAAGTGGCACCGGGTGCTGGCCAGCGTTGTATTGTAACACGGTGAGCTTATATTTCGAGTTACCAGAGCTCTGATCTCTCCAGCTTCACCGTCGATATGTCCAAAGAGGAACTGCTTCAGTCGCTGAAGACTAGCAGCTTCTTCAATGCTGGCTTTGACGATCTGCAAAGGCTATACAAAGGTTCGGCCAAGTTCATTGCGAGTGGTGGAAACAAATTCACTGGGGAGGATGAGTACTACGGCTTGTTAAAACAGCATTTTTACCTCTGCATATTGACCGAGAATGACGTGGAGGCCAAATTGACCCTTGACAGGATCACCGACAAGTTTGGGGACGCACCCAGTGATGTTGGAATAATGAAGGCACAGTACTTGGAGGTGACAGAGGGAATCAAAGCCGCTCAAGACTACCTGTCAACGAGACCGCCTACAGATTTTGCAGCGTTCAAACGGAAAACGGTCGCACTCAAGCAAAAGGAAGACTATAAGATGTACGCCGAGGAGCTTTTGAGGTACTTGGACGTATGCCCTACCGATGCTGAGGCGTGGGTCGAGCTGGGAGAGGCCTACGTCAAACTGGGCAAATATGGGGAAGCTGTGCACTCTTTCGAGGAATCGCTATTAGCATACCCAACCGCATATAACATCATGTCGCGCATTGGCGAGGTGCTGCATATGAGCGCAGTGTCTGCTAGCTCTCTCAATGAGCAGGTCTCAAAGCTAAAGGAGGCATTGGCTATATACCTACGGTCAGTTGAGCTATGCCCCTCATACATTAGAGGCTGGTCAGGAGTCCTGCTTGTCACTAGCAAATTGATGAAGGCACCCAAAGTCTCAAGTGACGACATTACAAAGTATACAGCATTGAACCGCATAGCTGATAAACAGCTGAAAAAGGCTGTCGACTCAAAATCAGGGACCCCAGAGAACCTGGAAGCTGCTAAGAGTATCCTGAGCTTGGGACTATGAGAATTATGATATAAATAATAAATAAATATGCTATATGCCATGAAAAGTTGCATTTGCAATTACAATTTCAACATCTTGCCACACTTCTCGAAGAGTCCTGCATGGGAAGCTGCTGGGCAACCCAATTGGAATCCCGGAGATACTTGCTCTGGTCCTTTGATCCTGGAGGGACGCGCCTTTTCACAGCTCCGTACTCTCCCTGCCGTGCTTGATATTCTCTGATTACCAGGCTTTCTTCAAAGTCCACAAAGACTCTTGTATCCTTAACTCTGAAAAGAACGTCATCAACGCGTACAAATAGCCTACTAAGTAGTAAGAGCCTCTGTTTCATGACCCTGACCTTGACGGTCAACGTCACGATGCCATTGTCTCCGAGCTCATCTTCGAAGAGCATAACCTCGTCATAAAACAAGATGGGGTCGGGCCGCATCAACAACTCGAATGGGATTTCGGGCTTTTCAGCGCCACTCTCGAGATTCAAGTTTTGGAACTGGCCCTTGTACTCAGTGTCATAGGTCCAGTCAAAAGGCCTGACTATACCTTGAACGTCTTCTGAGCTTTGATGATGCTCCCTTGATTTCGACCATGCCTTGGCATATGCTACATCAATCCTCTTCTTGTCAGTTTTGTCCACCAAGTCAAGGGCATTTTCTGCCTGGAATTTGATTCTACATCCGGATGGCGTATGCTCTATAAGCACTTCGTTTGTTCCAAAGACCATTTCAGGCAGTGGTATCCCAATTCTATTGGTACAAGCGTCCATTTCAGCCGAGGACATGATGGGCCCCTGAACTGTCTTGATAAGCCATCCTCCGTCAACCTCAATCTTTTTCACCCTCTTGAGCCCCTCACGATATTCCTCAAAGGCTTTGGTAGTCATGGTCTGTAATGTACAATTTGTAGAGTATGATACCGCACAGTACTACGCGGTACGCATAAATGAGCGGCACGTGCCTGATTTTGCTGAAATTCAGGTGAGTCACGTGTAAAGTTACGTATAGAATAAATTATAGGCCGGTGGCCCGGAGCTAATATTATAACGTCCTGGAGCTCGAAATCAGGTCTGTCTCAAGTTAGAAGTTCTTCAGCAAAGATTTACCGCATCCTGAAGGGCAATCTGCCATCTTCTCCACGGTAATCCAATTAGATATACAGCCTCGGTGGCACCAATGGCCGCACTCCATCATACAAAATGCTAGCCCCTTCATTGGTTCACTGCATAGAGCACACCCACCAAGAAGAGATTGGCATTGAAGGCAGTACCAGAACTCAGCATTCTGCTTAGACCTACCAGCCTCCTTTAACCTGGTACTATTTTCAGAAAGCGGAGCTTCGCAATGAGAACATAGCATGTCCCACAACGTAGCTGTATCTGCTAATTTCCGTATGCTCGGGATAGCATTGAACTTGATAATCTCCGCGCAAACTTCAAATAATGTGTGCCGCTGGAGCATCTCAATATAGGCCGCAAACCACTCATTCACCGTTCTTTGGGCTGGAAGAGCTCGGGGGTACCAGTCACCAAATAGATTTATAAGTGCAATGCACATCTGAACATCCCCCATGGCAGCTGCAAAGTTCAAACTTTGCCTTATCATCGATTCGGCAGACCATGGGTGGTTCTGTGTAGCCGTGAACGTCACAAAAAGATCCTTTCTGATACTGTCGTCGGTGTTAGTACCGCTAAATTCAGGGTCCTCAGACTCAGATTCTGACTGCTCAGAGCCGGTGGACGATTCAAGTATGCTGCTGTCCATGCTAGTGGAGCTGGAGCGCTCCTCTATGTTTTGCTGCTGAGTCGAAAAACTGACTCGTTTTGGTTTTGTTTCTGGTACCGGTCTCGCTTCGAGTTGTCGCTCGAGTTGCTGCACCGAGTGCTGCAGTTCGTCCTGTTCGTCCTGTTCGTCCTGCTTACCTTGTTGGCGTTGATCTTGCTGTTCTTGCTGGTTGTGCTTGTCGTGCTGAACATCATCTTCAAGTCGCTCTTGCTCCTCGTATTGTTTTTCTCTGTCGTCCTCCTGCGGCTTGCCGTGCCTGCCGCCCTCAGTTCTTTTTAGCCATGCCTGCTCGAACTGCCGTACATTACTTGGAGCTTCCGACGGGCCCTCTCCAACTAGATCAGGCTTATCTTCGTTTGACAAACGCGCCATCAAAGAACTGTCAGCATTAATTTTAGTGTACTTCCCACCATAATGACCAAAGGAGCCTTCGGGGGAACTCTCGCTGAAACTCGTCCCAAAGTCATTGGGGAAGGAACCAGATTCACTGTATGCAAAGGACGAGGGCCTGGCACTTCTGGGTACCTCCACCGGAGCAACACTCGAGTCCTCACCTCTGTTGATGGTATTGTTTTCCATGTCCGCGTCAGTCTTTACCACTTGTCCCGCGCCAGTTACTTGCTTGAGGTTCTCCATCGATTTCTGCTCCATTGCACTAGACTTGGCTCTATTAATAGTTTCAGTTAGATTTGAAACTGGAGGGGCAGGCTTGACTTGCGGAGTTGTTTGGGCAAGCCTAGAAGACAATTCTGCATAATTCTTCTCAAAATGCTCGAAATCGTTGACTACGCACTGCGCCAAAATGTTCCAAGTTTGCGACAAGCGGTATCGCATAACCTTCGTCGCTTCCTTAGCGTACCCCCCACAGACAGACACGATGTCCGCCTCAGCCACCGGCCTTGCCTTGTAGCATCTTGCTAGGTGAGCAAATACCTCAGGGTCTGCGCCAGGAAACTCAGCAGAACAAACAAACCTATCAATATCGTTAAGTGTTAGGTTGTTGAACATGTCCACACGACTTCTTCGCTTGGGAAACGGCCTGAAGTCGTCACCCTCTTCCTGGTAGCTTGAGGCTTTTGCCACAGTAGTTGGCGCGGCGTCCGACTGAAAATTGTCGACTTCGCTAGTGAATAGAAGTGAATCCTCAAACGACCAGTCAATTGTGGTAGGAGCGAGGTTGTCAAGAACATTGGGCTCAAATGAGATATCGTGCTGATAAAACTCACCCCCTCTAGAAGAGCTCCATACGTTGACGTTGGGAGCACAATGAAGGTCGGTGATGGTATCTCGCTGCTCCTCAATCAGATGCATTGGCACGTAGGGCCCCGTAGGATCCCATACCCTGATATTAAAATCATCTCGACTTCGCGTACAACTGACTATTGGAGTAAACCACTCCCCATGCTTGTTGCGATAAGCAGAAGAGTCTTCAGTCTTGGCCCACCGGACTCTGGACACAGCACCTCCGGTGTAGATCACGCTATCCGGAAGAGCATTGTCTGATGCAAGATCCCAGACCAAAATTTGCTGATCTCGGGCCCCACTAACGATAATGTCAACATCTGAATGCCAGTCCAGAGACAAGCCTCCGGTTATATGTCTTCCTACACGCATATCAGGGTAGCTGGGGTTCCTAACATCCCATTTGACGATTGTCCCAGACTCATATATAGCACATAATTTGTGGCCGTCATGTGGACTAGCTTGGACTTCACGCACATTGTCTGTTGCTTTGTGAAATGTCACCACAGGAGTGGCACTCTTCTGTCTCATATCCCACTGACGTATTGCGCCATCCGCCCCACCGGCATATAAAAGATTGCTCTCGAATTTGTTGAAAGATAGCGAGTTCACAGACCGGCGCGAGTCCGAGAATTGTAGCAGCGGACGGTCACCTCTCCGTCCACCACCAGGATCTATTCTGCACAGAGATGTCGTGCCACCAGTGTTGGCAATTGCAATCTGGCGGTCGTATTGCATCCTTCCCCACTTGATACATGTTACAGAGTACATTTTCTCGATTCCAAGCCTGTCGTACCTCAGGCTTTTTGTACATTTGAGCCCGCCCTCGGGTGCCTGAGTGTCAAGAATCTGGAACAAATCCTTTCCAATTATGGCGGCATGCCGCTCGTCCGGTGACGCGGCAATGCCCAAAATGGAGCTTTTGGCGGAGTATCGAGAGAACCTAGGAAACCTTCTCCTTCCCCCATGAGGTGGTGATCCTACTGATGGACTCCTCGAACTGGATCTGAATCCAATCCGGTTACCTCGCTCTATGATGTTCCGCTGCTTTGCCCTTCTCTCTTCAAATCCTTGGCTGTTTGCACTACTCGAAGAGTTGCCCACAACATCGCGGCCAGCTTCAAAGAAACCGTCGCCGAGCTCCGGTGAGTCGGCCCCACTTGGTAAAGGCATCCTGAGAGGTTCTTTATGACTCCAAAATTACTTATAAGCCATACAGAGGATAGACCTCACTCCCATCTCAACTTCTGAAAAGTCCAACTTTGTTCCCTACTAGATGTTGTGCTTGGAGGTATTCAAGCGAGCCGGGCCTGCATATCAAACTCGCAACCGCTCGATCGGCAGGCGAGGGTAGCCCTGAGCTTGATTACTGCGCGCCGGTTTGGAGGTGTTCACGTGAGTTTTAGATTAATGCCGGTCCAGCGATATATCGGCGATAATATCGCCTATGGGCTATAGCGCTATGCTATATGCAGGCACTAAGGCTATAAATATTACTTCGTAGGATGCCCTTCCAGTGCTTGAAGGAGCTTTTATTCGCCATCTCATACCTGGAAAGCGCAGTGGGCCAAGCTATTGACGTTGAATTCCGAAAAGGCTGTTGCTATCGGACACCAGTCGTGCGGAAGTTTATCACCACCATATACTTCCCTGTTGACTGCTCACCTTGAAATAAGCTAAGGTCGTGCATAGTGTGTTCTTTGACACATGAGAAACGGCAACGGGTCACAGATTTGGCCGTTGGGGAACTTTGAATACGCGGCCAATAACTGTCATAACTGTTCAAATTAGCCGCACGCTCCCGGCAGGAAGTAGATCCCTAATAGCGCTGTACCGCACGACATAAATGCTCCCTTTTTCTAGGTGGATAGAGTCTGGGCCCACTAGAATTGGGTCAATCACCTCGCTCAGCACTTTGACAAAAACCGCCTTGTCTAGGTCTGGCGAGGAAATCATTGGTGTGCCCGTTTCATCGTCAAGTAATTGCAGCGACTCCGGTAACGAGCTCAAAAATTGGTTCTTGAAGAGATCTTGAAGTAATGATTCGTGTCTTCCAAAAAGTTAGAAATGCTTTTCTGAGGCTCATGAGCATAGATACTTACTTGGCCAAAAATGCTTGCTCGTCGGCAGATAGCTTGGTTAATTCTTCTTGGTTGCGACTGATATACATCCCATACAGAGAGATCTTATGTAGCCTTGCTCTAAGGTAACTCCTGATTAAAAACTTGATCCGTTCTACCTCAGCTTCAACTATTAACATCCTGAATTTGATATCTGCAGTAGTCGAGGACGTCATCTCGACCGAATGCTCCTCAATAAATTCCAACTGTAACGTCAGTTAGTACTCTGCTTTACTGGATTATCCCTAGCAGCCTTACCTGTGACCTCAAGCGCTCCATTGTCCCTTCTAGAAGCTCTCCTTCGAATGCCAGTACTTCGGGAGCTACTCTTTCATTGATAAATGCTTGACGCAGCCTCAGATACTCCTCACTTTTGGCTTGAGAACGTGCTGCGGGAGACTGACCGAAAACGTCATCCGTCAGCCCATTAATAATGTCATCTGCGTTCAAGTCCATCTTCCTTCTGAGTCAAATCCCATAAGGACCCAATCTTAAAACTAGGCCAAGAGCGCTACGACAGCGGTGACTTCATGGGTTCTTTCTACGGTATTTTGCTCGAAATTTTCACAACGGGATCAGGTGAGATCAGATATACTTAGCTGGATAACTCTTGGACAACTTTTCAAAGAAGGGTCCGTACACGCATGCTAGCTTGAATTGACGTTGCGTTTTATCGGCATCGATCGATTGACGCGTTTTCCACTTAACATTCATCATTTTCCGCGGGCGCGCGGCGATTGATTTGCATGCTGTCAGCGCGCCATCAGTTTATACCATCGGCGTGATCTCATGAGGACCAGTTCTGATCCTGATCCACGTTGTTTTTATAAGACTGATCAAAGTGGCCATATGGGGCATGTCCATGACCAGTCCTTTCATAAAGTGACTGCATGGATCGTAGGAGTGAGATTGAAGCCAAGCGGGCAAAGCTTGCTGCTTTGAGGCGGTTAAGGGAGGGAAGACAGAAGAGCCCGGATACCCCACCACCGTCCGCGGTATTGGAGGTAAGTGCCTGCTGCTAACATCAAGCTACAGCTTTGTCTAACATTGGCAGCACGCTGTTCCTAGTAGTCAATCTGATGCGGATCAAGTCCTCAAAGATGTGGGAGTTCCCTTATCAAGCCATACACAGGAGCCACGGATCACACATGCTGAAACTACCTCAACGCCTGCGTCACTGTCGGTGCAAATTGTAGACATCTTCGAGGTTCCTAAGGAAGAGACTCGCGTTGAGCTCTACAACAAAGAAGTACAAACAAGCAGAGAGCCGACCCCAGAAACGGAAGAAGATGTAGTTACTGAGCAACAGGAGCCTCACAGCGAGGCTGCCGCAGACCCTGGTTACGAGCAAGCTGAGAACGGGATCAATGGTGCTCTTGACGACATTAGAGTGCTTGAAAAAGCTGATTCTGGGGCTAGGAACCAGATTCTGGAGCATTTTCTCGACCAGTCCTCAAAAATTATAGGAAGAGCAGTCGAGATGGACAAATATGACATCACGAGAGACTATAGTGATGCAGCAGAGGACCGGGCCCACAACATTGGCAGTGAGCAACAAATTTACGAGCTCGCTCAGTTCTGGTCTGAGAGCTCCAGAGGAAGAGCCGTCACTGACCTGGACTGGTCAAAATTTTATCCCGAGCTGCTCGCTTCTTCACACACAGAGAAAAGCAATGATTTGAGGGCCGCGAAGGGGTTAGTCCAAATTTGGAACTTGCATATGAGATTGCGGCCAGAGTTTGAGCTGTACACTACAAGCGATGTGCTATCTATTCAATTCTCTCCATATAATAGCCATTTAATCTTTGGCGCCACCTATAATGGCCAGGTGGTTTCATGGGATACCCGTGCTGGTTCTAAGCCAATACTGAGCTCTCCAATGACTGGCAAGGGCCACTCGTTTCCTATTTATTCACTGCTGTTTGGTGGTACACAGAATGCCAATTATCTGGTGAGCGGAAGCACCGATGGCGTCATCTGTAAGTGGGGGCCGGACTTATTATCACGGCCCTTGGACAGGCTACAGTTGGTCTCGCCAGTAGCTTCACGAGTGCAGGAATTCGCAACTACTTGCTTGGGCTTGACGATGTGGGATCCGTCGATACTGATAGCGGGAACTGAGGAAGGGACAATTTACCAGTGTAATCAGTACGCTCGTGCAGGGGTGAAAGCTGGAGTTGACAAGCACAAATTGTATAAGGGCCACAAGTCAGCAATCACCGGTATAAACTTCCACTCGAGCGAGGGTGCCACTGATCTTTCCAACTATTTCCTAAGCTCAAGCTTTGACTGGACCATAAAACTGTGGGAGCTGTCGTCGTCCAATGATCCTTCAAGCGATATGGCCAGCAACGAAGCCAGCTCTGGACTGAAACCTATAGCTTCCTTTGAGTGCCAGGATGCTATCTACGACGTCAAATGGTCACCGTCCAATCCCAATCTCTTTGCCGATGTCGACGGCACGGGGCACCTAGAGGTGAGGAATTTACTAGCGGACCCCGCTGATCCCTCGCTACGCATCAAACCAGTGCCACATACCACACCAAGCGAACTAGAGGACGGCAATGTCTCCTCACTCACTTTCAGCTCTTTGAATAAACTCGCCTGGAGCTACCCGAACAAACTGGGGTATAGCAATAGAATTGCTGTTGGTGGGCTGGACGGGGCTGTGACTGTCTTCGAGCTGGACAAGTCTGTAGTGTCTGAGCCCAAGCCTCCCGACTGGAGCACGACTAAAAGGCTGCTTACGGAGCTTAAGGATGAAGCCCAGATTTTCTAATATTTATCATTACTATAAATAGATTACTTTTGAAATGCATAAAACAAGGTGAGGCATGGCCATATCTGTTAGCCCTGAGACGGAAAACAGGACAGAGCTGTGAAATTAGACCCAAGTGGCCAGGTTTTGCTTGGCGCTGATTGTGATGTGTGAGTATGCTTCTTGTTGGTCCACCTTGACTGCATCTTTTGTCGCGAGGACCAGGATATCAAAAAAAGCTCTGGCCTTCGTAGCAGGTGTATCGGAAGCAGTAATCTCGTCAAAGCTCACTTCATCATTATCACCGTCTAGTTTTTCTCTGAGGGTTCGGGCAGTGCTCAAGATAGGTTCCTCAGCCCTCGGGCCGTCTTCCTCATCCTCGCTCTGGGGCTCAACAGCTGGTTCATCAGCTTCTGGCTGTGACAGTGGCTGTGGCAGCGCTTCTTCCTGTGATGGAAGAACGTTTTCCTGAACAGGAATTTCATCCATTCCGTAGTTGCCGTCATCATAGGCGTCCATTGGGTAATCGCCCATATCGTAGTCGTTGTCGTTATGGTTTTCATCATGAGTGTTGTCATTAGGCTCCAGCGAAGGCATGTCGGAGTACCCGAGAGCTCCTGCAGGAGAACGTGAGCGACGACTGGCTGGAACGTGATGTTCAGCTTCGTCTTGGAACATTTCTGCAAGTTGGGGTAAGCTGAATAAAATCCCAGCACTTTTGAGCGCCGCATCTGCTTGGTAAAAGAACCTTGCAGCCTCAACAGTAGACATTAATGCAAATGCAGCCAGAGCTTGATCAGAAGGAAGTATATGGGCCTTCTCTTTCAGAATTTTGGCCCTGTTTTCCTGCATTGATTTCACAGTACGCTGAGAGAGCTCAGTGGATCTGTCCGCCTCAATAGTAGTGTTGCGCGGAGCACGCTTTCGCTTCTTAGCTGGCCTATTCTCGGGCTCCATGGGTACACTGATCTCAGGTAGGGATTCGTCACCTTCCACTATTCTGACCTGTGTGTTCTCGGGATGCTCTGGGGTCACAGGACCGTCCTCGCCCGTCTCGAGATTATCAAGCCCACCACCATAATATTCACCGTCGTCAAAGCCTTCACCACCATAGTCATCAAACCCTCCATTATCGTACATCATACCGTCGTCAATACCACCGTCTTGCTGGATAGGGGGGCTAGATGCATCAACCGCAGCTCTAGCCATTTCTGGGCCAGGCTCGGTCTCGTCGTTTTCCCAAGCTGCAGACAAGTCAACGCCTACATCTTCACCCCGCATCTCATCCAAGGCATGCGACGCGTCTCTTGTAACGGCACTTCGCGCGGTCTCAACCGGAAGCGGATCCAAAGTGATATCTCCCAAGTCGCTCGTGTACTGATTAGGCTGCGAAAAGAGCTGAGCCGTGTTGAGCGGAGCGCCATTATCGACAACAGGCGCGTCGAGATCAAACGGTAGCTCTGGCAAAGACAAATCCAGGCTCGTCACTGTGTTTTTGAGGGTCAGATTTTGAGGTTTGCCGGTTGTAGCGGGCAACGTCATTTCGACATAATTTGGCCTGAAGGCCATTTTGATCTTGAGGAAAATGTCGCCACAATCCTCCATTAAATACTTGGCTTGTTTGCTGTAGATTCTGGCCAGTCCAAGTAGCAATTGCCCAGAGAGCCTGAGTGCAAAGGGACCCTGAGTCTCGCCCACAATCGTGTCAACAGACTCTTCAATGTTGGCTCCAAGAAACTGCGTTCTTGACAGCTTGCGCTCCAAGTTGGCAGCCAGCCATACATGAGCCAAGGGCCCCTTTTTCTGCAGCAGAACTTCAGAGAAGAACATTTTGACAGAAAAAGAGGAAGTCTGGAGTTCTCAAGAAAAATAAATAGCAGTCGTCACAGTCGTCAGTAAGAATTACAGAAGAGAATGAGTTGGTCACCAGTGCAAGGTTGACCTGTGTATTGTTGATTACGCGCATCGCGATCTGTTGCTCACTAATAGTAAGGTTGAAAACTCGCGCGTTTTTCTGTCGCGTTTGGGCACGAGGAAATCGCGTCAAGTTGTATGCGCCTGTGCGCGATCGATGCGCGTGACTCTCGCGTCTTTTGAAGCTCTAGCGCGCGCTGGCGCCAGCACATATTTGGCCAGAGCTGACAGAACCATTTTTTGGCTGATATGCACAGTCCAACTGCACATATTTCATATTTTCTGCAGACTGAACTCAAGAAAATTAATGAAATCCTATATATTTCTAACAATCTAATCTATTCTGCTAAACTGAATTTGCGCGACAACGACTTGACCATCGGCTCCTGCAAAAATGGCCAATAGAGCTCAAGTAAAGAGCATCTGATGTCCTTGGCTCATCATGAGGTCCTACAGCTTAGACTTTATCAGGCTCTTCTGACTCTCAATAATGGACATTGTCTCGCTCTCAAGACGCTGCACCAGGTCCTCACAGGTGGGTATATCATGGATGAGACCGGCTGCTTGGCCACATGACCAGATTCCGCGGTCAATGTCGCCGGTCTGATAAACTTCGAGACCTCGCTTTCCAGTCACCAAAGCTGCCACGTCTGCAAACTTGTATTCCTTTCCAGCCGCCTTTTCTATCATTTCTACCTCTCTAGCCACTGTATTGCGAAAGCACCTAACAGAGTTGTTAAGTGGCTTTAACAGCAGGCTTGTATCTGTTTCGTTCGCTGACACAATCGCCTTTTTCACATTCTCGTGAATTGGCGCTTCCACGGTACACAGAAATCTTGTTCCCATGTTTACTCTGATATTCAAGTTAGTCCGGCACATGATTGTCTGCTCAATAAGCAGGACAAGGAATAAAACTTACGCTGAAGCTCCCAAAGCAAATGCTGCAGCCGAACCCCTCGCATCTGCAAACCCTCCTGAGGCAATGTACGGAATCTTGAGAGTCTGAGCAGCCCTAGCTAGTAATATCAAGCTCGATACATCTTGCTCACCCGGATGACCGGCACACTCAAACCCATCTATTGAGATCGCGTCGACTCCCAAGCTCTCTGCCTTGCGAGCGTGCTTGATATTTACGCACTTGTGTATGATAGTCGAGTCTACTGATCGGAGTATCTTCATTATGGGAGCAGGGTTGCCTGAAGTCTCGAAGATTCTGATGCCCTCATCAACTGCAATCTTCGCAAATGAGGCATAATCTGGAGGGTTGATAGCCGGGAGTAGAGTGAAGTTGACTCCGAAAGGCTTTGAAGTCAGTGCTTTAGTTTTGCGGATCTCGGACCTTAGCGCATCTGGGGTTGGCTGCGTGAAGGCGGTCTAGACGGTTAGATTCTGTTTTGCGATACTTTAGGTGACCAGAATAGGATCAGAGAGTAGACCTGTGCGTACCAAAAATCCGAGAGCACCAGCATTTGCTACGGCTGCAACCAGCTCGGCTTTTCCAACATTTTGCATGCCTAGAAAACGTTAGCGCACGAAAAGCGAAAGATTTGACTCTGAATTACTCACCACCCTGAATGAAAGGAGCCCTGACACCAGTAGTGCGGGTCAACCACGTATTGAATTTGCTCATGGTTTTCTCGGACCAATACTGCTTTGTGTCTTCTTTCAAGTCAAATAATGCGGGGAGAAACCAGATTGACTGAGAAGCTTGAGGCTGTGGGGTATCTCAGCTTTTAAGTAATAACTCAGTACGCAGTGCCCCATGCTGTGAGGTTTAAATTCGAGATCTAGCCGAGGTTTAAACTCGCTGAGATCTCGTGCAGACATAACGTGTTAATCAGATTAGATCTCCAATAACTTTAACGTGAGCACGTGCAGACTTCGATCCGGATCTAGCTTGAGCACGTGACTCTTTTTGAACAGGCTAGCTAGCGCTTGCTTCAAGTCAAGCATCTTCATAACTGGTTTCGAGGACAAGCTTCCAGGGAGGCTTTTGAAGACCTCTGGAGATTCTCTAGCGGAATCCGTCGTAATACGCTGTTTGATTACAGCTATATGCCTGACCTAGCCTGCCTTCTAATGCGGCCGGAGAGAGTTCTTTGATAGGGACGAGATGCTATCATAGAGGTTTCTGATAGAACTGACCTGTCACAAAACGGGGCAAGACCACAACATGGATCTTGTTGTAATTCTAGTCTCCCACAGCGTCTAAAACTGTATATAAGTTCATTGTTCTCCCCACTTTCCTTCCTGAAATCTTACCCTCTACCATCTCACTTCTCGATCCCACTTCGTTTTTACTCCAACGAGCATCTGAGATCCCTCCCGCCTCTGACTTATTCAACTTCAGGATGTCCCGTCAATTGATGAAATGGATGCTCCGAAATCCGGCTGTGACCTATACCCAGGCGAAGCTTGTCAAGTTGGCGGTTAACATCCTCAAGACAGGCCCCGTTCCCAGCCACATTGCAGTAGTCATGGACGGCAATAGGCGCTATGCTCGTAGCCACAGCCTTGCTATTTATGAGGGCCACTATATGGGGTTCCTTGCCTTTGCCAAGGTAAGTCCGGCTTCCAATTTTGAGTGAGGTGTCTTGAATCTTGAATCTCTAACCGATGCTTTTAAGACCGTGGAATTTTGCGCCTCTGTTGGAGTCAAAGTTTTGACCGTCTATGCTTTTTCCATTGAAAACTTTGCAAGATCTCAAGAGGAAGTTGACGCGCTCTTTGACATCGTCAGAGTCAAGATTTTTCCGGCCATAGAGAAGATATCCAACATTGATGGAAGTGGAGAGGTGTAAGGACATACGATACGACTACCCTTACTTGGCACCTCACTAACTAAAATATCTAGCGAGCGACGAGCAGGCGTCCGCATCAAGGTTCTTGGAAACAGGGAGTACATCCCCAAGGATATCCTCAAATCAATCAACGACCTTGAAGAGAGAACCAAAGATAACACCAGGTACGTCTTAGGGTTCAACTTTGACCAATTCCAATGCTAACAAGCTAGAATCTTGGTGAACATCGCCTTTGCCTATACATCCCGTGACGACATGACTCACGCCATCAAGGATATCTCCGAGAAAGTCAGGTCCAACGAGATGGAGCTCAGTGATATCAATCAGTCCACATTCCAGGACTCCTTGTATACTGGCGAGTCCCCAGCTCTCGACATCTTGATCAGGACCAGTGGGAGCACTAGATTTTCGGATTTCATGCTCTGGGAGTCCAACAATGGAGTGCAAATAGAGTTCGTGAAGACTCTCTGGCCAGATTTTGGAGTCCTTGACCTGTTCCGTGTTATATTAAAGTGGGGGTATAAGCAAAACAAGAAGCTTGTGTAAGTCATGCCTCCACCCTTTTGATTTTTGATTCATGTTCAGCACACGGTTACTAACTGTTTTCTTTGTAGGGCTGCCAACTTCCCATTGGAACCCGTTAGGAACTTGCCAGTGGCGCCTCCAAATGTCTCCTTGCAAGAAGCCAGCAAGCCTCAATCTCAAGCCAAGAGAAACCCGTCTTGAAGGTTCTTATCATGACTGAGTTCCAACCGCTTTGTTGCGTCGCCTCAGATTTGACTCGGTAAAAGGTTCTTCTTTTTCTGCTCCATTGCGCGTGGTAATATCCATCGTTTCTGTCTCATTGAGCTTGCCACCATGGAAAGATACCGAAGATATAACTTTTTTAGTTTCAACCTTACTTCTCTCGACCCTTTTTGCCTCATCAACCTTGGCGTGATATCTCAAATAAACTACCACTTCTGCAACCAGTATACCGATTCCTCCGAGTATGCAAAGAAGAGTTTTTGTAGTCAAGGAGTAGCCAGATGATCCGGCCCAGAACCAGATAGCTAGTGCAACAGAAGCAACTGAAATTAGCACATTCACAATAGCGGAAAGCTGTTCTCTAAGAATTTTTACCTCCTGCCCCGGTGTCAGATGTTCATCATCATCGTCGGCAAAACGTCTCTCCCTGTTCAACAGTGCTCGATATTCCTCTTCCTCAAGATTCCTCCTTAGCTTCTGCATTTGCTCGAGAAATTCCTTGCTCTTTGGCGGTGGAACTGGCTTAGGCGGTATATACACTTCGGTCCCCTTTAGCACCTCCTTCAAGCCGTACTCCTTGGACCGTTCTGGGAACTCAGATTTCAGCCTCTGGACAATGCTTATAACGTCCTTGTGTGAGATGGAAGGTAGGGAACTCTCATTTTCTTTGAATTTTTGAAAATCCTCTGAACTTATTGAGAGACTAGGCAGCTCGGAGCCAGCCAGCAGCTCCTTATCCTCATGGGACTGCATCAGATCGATATATGCCTTCAGAGCCTTAGTGGCACTCGGAGAGAGTGTCAAGTTGACCATTTTCCCCAGAAATATGCTAAACTGAGAATCCAATTTCGACTATAGCGACCAACAGAGTGGTACTAGCTAGCTAATCCAGGGCCTCCGCTCAAGAGAATTGCACTGAGTTGGATTCGACTTGGCGCAATATATTGTCGATGCTGACCTGCATGCAGCTTGAAATATTCCAAATTACGGTGACGATAAATTATACACAGTGCCCACTAACTCAATCGCGCCTACCACAACCCTTCGATGCTGTAAAAAGGGCAATATGACAACAACTTGACGCTGAGCATTCGGTCCCGTTCAAAAGATGCAAGGGTTTGTGGTCTCTGCGTCCAAAGTGGACCAAATGAAAATTTGGGCTTGACCCGAACTGGCCCATGATCCAGGCTGACAGCTGACTTAATTCTCGGCGAAATTCTCCTCACGGAGAATGTCGCGGCGCAATACTGTCACTACGTGAGCCGCGTTCGGCAGTTTCGGAGTCTGGTGGAGGGGTAAAACCTTGGTGCGAGTACCAAGTAGCCTTCATCGATGCTCGTCGTCTTGATGGCAGGGCCCAAACTTAGGGTACTGCCTTGGACGGTTGAGAAATGGTGCGATTCAGCATCAGCGCCGGAGAAAAGGGGGAGTCCGGAGGAGTACCTATTATATGCTGAGTTCTTCGAAGTTGTGGCGATCTACTACCTTAGCTGCTAAACTTTTCCATGCAGGTTGTTTAATTTTCGATAGACGAAAGGTTATAAACGGGAGGCATAAAGATTTTGTCAAGCAAGAAAGCGGGGCTTTTGACGCTGCCCGCTGTTGTATGAACGGCCGCTGGCTTGCCTCTGCCAATGCTTGCCATAACAACTTTTGGGTTGTATCTTTTCTTTGACCTGGTATATCCCTGAGGGTGAATGCGGCTCAGATATCTGGCCTGTTACGCCTCTCATGTGCTGCCATTAAGCTCTTTACACCTGACAATGGGGGAGGAATCCAATGGATTCGTGAGCTACCATGGAACCCACTTGCAAGCGAAACTGCCGGCCTTCGGTGTTTTGTTTCCGTGAGGGGTTGCTTGCTGAGCACCGCGTTTTTAAGTGTCAGAGTTGGGTGTTACTCGACCATAGCGTCTATAGCCGTTGCTATCGTTGGGACCGACTAGCTTCAGCTCATTTCGGGCAGCGACGGCGTTGGAATTCTCTTTACAGTCACTCTAACCCGATAATGTAGGTCAGCAGAAGCGGTAGAAAATAATTGTGGTATGAGGCAATAGCATCTCATTACGGGGTCACGCAGCGCACAGAAAAAAAGCAGTGTTGGCTGGTTCGAGATGCGGGCAGGCAGCCAGACAGTCCTGGGCGGAGTAGCGGCTGAGTCGCATACGCGCACAATGGACTCCTCAATAAATTCAGAAAATTGGGTTGCTGCTTTATTTTCATTAGGCATGGTAGCTACATCTCGCGCTTTTGAGGATAGTCCGTACTTTCCCAACATTCGAACCGGTACTTAGGACCCTTAAACTCCATAAATTAAGGGGTGGGATGTACTACGGTATCTGCTTTTTAAGGTTAGAGTTTACCTCAAGGTGTCCTGTGCTAAATGTAATAAAACCCGCAGCTATCTGTGGCTTTCGCCCTTTCTATCTGATCTCAGTATTAGCAGGGTATCAACATCCTGCTGAGGTTGGCAAAAGCAAAAACCGCTAGAAGATTTTGGCAGCTGGGATCCATGAGCTAGACCGGTTGAGAGCAACACCAGGAGAGCGAACAAACGGTGTGAGGTTCACCGACTTAAGGCAAGCCTGGATGCAGAGGCTCTCAATCATGATGGTAATTATCTGAGCGCATACTTTACCCGTCAGCGGGTGCCGTCTATTCCCGGTGAGAAGTTTAAAGAGGAAATGCCCTCGGATAAGGGTAGCCAGGTCTTTAAACAATGTGTACCCACGAAGAATTTGACCGCGCTGTAACCGTAATTTTTTTTCGCCCGGGATATATCAAGACGAAATCTCTACTTTTTCGAATCATTTCTGCGGAGGTAAACATCAATACTGCTGACTGGCCACTTCCCTAAAGCGTCACTTGGCGTATTAAGTTTGACTGTTCCCTACCTCACTAGATCTTCCGTACCTCGGTCGCCTCTATTCACGGAATCATCAAAGAGTTCTTTCTTGCCGTTAGAGTTTCTGCTAAAAATACGGCAGAGGAGATATATTCGCAGAAAGTGAACCTCATTGAGACCTAATTTGCATTCTGTCACCAGATTGTGCGACTTGGGCCCTCCTTTCTGTGGCTCATTTATAGAGCAACGTCTCTTCTCTTGTTTCGGGACTGTTTTCTACGTTGAAAACCGCCTCACGGGCGATTTCAGTATTTTCGGAAGCCCGATAGCCAAGCGACTGACTTTACTGCCGGATCTTTTTGGCTTTGACTTTTGCGGGACCTTGCCTGTGTTGCTTTGGGTTTTTTTTCTTCGGCAGGAAATGAGGCGTGCCTAAATTTCAGCAAGCATTGAATTTTGTATGTTCCAGATCAGCCTTCATCAGTAAAGAGGTTGCTTTGGATCTGAATTCGACGTCAACTCTCCATTTTAGGGGGGGAAGCGCGTTTCCTTGACTAATTGAATGACCTGATATCCTTGCTTGTTTTTGACCGCATAGTCCTCGTTTTCTCTAGTTCTTCGAGGACCCTATATGACTGACTTTACGACCTGAGCTCAGACAAGCATCGATACCCAAGAAATAGCGCTTGACTTTATGGGACAAGATTTCGATGCAGCCACCAGACAAGGAGGAAGAAGCGCTGAAGTCTCAGTTTAGCAGTCATGGTAGAAGGTTGTCGTCTGGCTCAAATACCACCACTAGCGGACATGGCCCAAGTCAAGCTGCCGAAAGTAACGTACCTCCCAGAAGAGGGTCAAGCCCAACAACGGGGACTAAGGGAAGCATTGGAGAGAACAAAAATGAGAAAGTTGCATTTATGAAAAGTCAAAAGTTTCACGCTTCCGGAAGAGGTGAGGCCGCTAACGAACAAAGCGTTTTACCAAACGTTGCGACACTGGGAGCTGACCATGATATTACACGCCTAACTGAGGACCCAAGAGCAAGTTCGAGCGAGGACCCTCGTTCTGGCACGGCGTCCAATTTCACCAAGACGCAATCCCCTATACCCGAGGAATTGACCACGACCCACTTTACAGACGACCACACACAGCATGCAGATGTAGGACTGGAGGCCGGTATGACCCAATTGCAATTTCCGGCAGACAGTCGCTCTGATCTAGGTAGAAACTACCGGATACCGCCTTCGTCAGGAGCTAAGGGCTACCCAGCTGTTGGATCGAAGTATAGAGACTCTGAGACCACGAGCAGCGAGGCTCATCACGGTGGGAGATTTGCTGATAGCCCTCATTACCAACAGGTGACTTCTGCCTACCACGAGTCCTTGCAGCATCAAAGCCGTCGTCAGAGCCAGTATCATCCGCCACATCACGAGGAAGCCACGGATCACGCAGCAATCCAGTACGCCAACCCTCCTGTTTCTGCCCCATCAATGCGACACGGCGAGCTCATTGAAGCGGACAACCCCTCAGCATCGGACAGTACTAGTCACACAGCAGCCGTTGAGCACTTGCTAGAGCAGTATCCGGCAGGGTTCGCTCCCACAAACCTTTATGGAGGCAACTCGGGTAGCTCTGCCTCTAGTGCTGAATACGCTTCGTATTACAATCCCCTCTATGAACAGATCCCTTCACCTCTGTCTCAGCAACACCGACTTCAGGCTCAGACTCAGTCTCAGGCTCAATCCCATTCCCGGCTTCAACATTTCCAGCAGCTGCAGTCGGAGCAGCATTTCCAGCCTTACCATGTGCGGTCAAGCGAGTTCCGCCCTGCACACTTTGATAGTCAAACAACGCAGGTTCCGAGCCGCAGGCCCAACCGCCGACAGGGAAATCGCCAGCAGGTCTCGCCCCTCCACAGCATTCATAAAGCACGGAGCCAGCCGTTTTATCATACATCTGGAAGCGCATCGCTGTTCAGCTCCATATCTGAGAATGCTGGACATTCAAGTATGAGGCAGCCACCATCATTCTATCAGCATGAATTACAGGCTCCTGCGGGGCAATCAGTTCGGAGTGGCGCAATGGAGGTAGCTGATCGTGCAGAAGCTCCGAGTGAAGTAATGCCGGACGCTCAACAAATGGGGCATCAGCAATATCAAGATCCCTCCGGGCACCCTTTTACCACTGAGCAGGGCTACCCGGGGGAGCCGATGGACCGATCGAACCAGATGTTCATGCAATCTCCGTACTTTGGCGGCTCCGGAGGCTCTAGTTCTGATTCAAGGTTTCCAGCACCAGTACCAGGGAGCTCGGCTGCTGTAGATAAATCTTATGAAGTGGGGGCCAGCCATCTAGGTTCCGGCGGTATCAAGAGAGCAAAATTTGACCCCACGCCGCTCATACCGCACGGTCCTCCTGACTCTCACATACCGCCGATAGGCGGCAACGACGAGGCTAGGAGACCACACAGTGGTACAGCGCAAACTGCCGGCCCATCGGCTTCTTCTCCGTCGGATCTGGCATCCGTGAGAGGCATTCCAAGAAGCGCTTCTGTGGGTTCTTTCAGGAACAGACCGTTGGCATGGTCATCAGAAGAAGAGGAGATGCTCAAGCAACTAGTGGATGCTGGAAACAAATGGCCCTCCATAACTGCCAAGTTTCCAAACAGATCTGCTGGCGCTATTAAGAAGCATTTTTACGCCGATATGAAGCATAATGCATGGTCTGCTAGTGACGACGAAGCCCTGAAAGCAGCATACCATGAAGACGAAGAGCAGAAATGGAAAAGAATAAGCGCCAAGATTGGGAAATCGTCAAAGGTGTGTGAAAAGAGAATGAAAGAGCTTTGGAAGAAAGAACAGGAATGATTTATTCGTCTGTATATCCGAGAGCCCCGTGTAGTCTAATGATTGCATTCAGTGCTTTTATTTCGAGGAGCATTTACCAAATTTATTTATTCGAGATATTTGAAATGTATTTTGCTTTTTTTTTTTCCCTTACCTTCTCCCATGGTCATAGAATTTGAAGTCTGTTTCTGCAACTCAGAAGGGCGTTGTCGTGCCTGTAGATTGCCTTGTCTTTACTCGGGACTTCAAAATTGGGCGTGGCTGTCCATGCTTAGCTATCATTACAGAGAGAATAGCTACCGAGGTAAAGACTCCACATAACCTTGTGAAGCGTTGGAATAATGCCAGGAGCCTGAGTCAAAAGCTTTACCGAATGTTAAAATATGTTTTATTATATGAGCTGAGGTATATTTCTGGCTTCTGCTAGAAAGAGAATAGATTGGTGTTTCGTGGTGGCTGGCAACTTGTCCAAAGACGCGGTAGGTCAACTAAACTGATCACTCATTGGGCCCTCTCAGAACAAGCAAATCTGAGCGCCGATAGCGCTCTGAAACAAATGGACAAGCGAGCTTCGAGAAAAGCTCTTGGCGGAGTGTTTCAGATCAATAGAAGCGGTGCTGGTGGAACACTCCACTAGTTATGCTTTTGTACCACGCCAGTTCCAAGGTTGAAATGGGTTAAGGTTTGACTGCAGAGCTCACTAATTCGATTATTCGGTGGTCAGTTGCAGTGCCATTAGTGCTGTGCGCAGGGCCGCCTTCGCTTGACTGGGTTGTAGTGTCTGTGGGGCGATATCTACGAGCTACACCCATGCAGAAAATATCCCTGCCTTCAAAGAGTAGTCGAAAGACCGTTGCCCAGCGAGGATCTCTTGCCCATCAGCAACTGCTGCACAAAACATTCTAGTCCCAGAACTTCTCAAATATGTAGAGAGCGATTGGTGTCAAAAGCGCTTTTAGATTATTGATAATGCCACTCAGTTGGCGAGAAGTTAAGGCTAACTCTGACTCTGGCGATCCGACCCTAGCGGCCTGAGCTAAACGGCTTGAGAGCCAAGTGCTGGCTTGTCTTACACTTTTAGAGTGAGGGACGAATCAGAAAGCGCCTCCTGCATTCAAAGCTTGCATGCACCGTGGCCCCCGCCGATCGCTTGGGCCCCCAAATTCAAGCTAACTTTTTGTCGTGCGCATACACCGTGCATGATGCACGGCAGGATCTGGTGCCTGACGATCGCGATGATCTGCGAGCTGGCATCTTCGATGATCTTACCTTACCTCAGAAATATTTCTTGTGACAAGGCAGAACTGGTAAAGGTCACCACTAAACCTTATCGATGGCTATTTGAGCTTTGACAAGCATAGTATCACTGAAAGGTTTCTTGATAGTAACAGGGGGGGAAGATTCGCTTCACTGGTGGTAGCTCTCGCGCTGTTGGTCAAAAACTATATAATAGTGCCTATATGCTGTAATAATCAAGATTAGCGGGCAACCTCACCATTTTCAAAACGTATAGCTAGCAGCCAACAGTATTTTGCTGCTAAGCTATGGTTGTCAGCCTATAATGTCAGAGGGGTTGGGCGAACTCTCGAAACTTTCAACGCTCAGCATGCCCCTTCGCAGCCACCAAGCAGAGAGCTGTCGGTAAGGAGAGTAGATAATATTGCAAGCTGTAACGAAGCGCACTTCCTTAGACCTTCCTGATTTAGTTATGTAGGTCGTCTAAGACATCTGAAACCGCCTGTTTTTCGCGACCCGATTCGGTAGGCTGCAATCTCGACCGCTCGATTCGCTCGCGCGACATGGACTAGTGGTCTAAGTCGGTCGGAGACGAAATGCTGATTTACCGTGCAGATGCGGCCCATCCCTTTCTAGCGGAATGAGGATTGATCAACCTACTTTGGACTTGCCCATGAACTCATTCAAGACACTCAACAAGTTCAGGCGATGTCAGGTCTTTTTGAGTTCATGCAGGAAAAAAAGAAAAGTTAAAGTTGGAACACTTGCATCTCATTGTTAGACCGTCAATGATTTCCGCAAACCGGCTATAGCAGTAACGATAAAACTATTGATGGTGCAGGGTCTCTCGTCTGGCCAGTGATCTCATCACGGTCTCTGAGAGGGTTTCAAGCAGCGTCTGTCGGCACCAGGAAGCATGGTCTTTCTCAGCCAAATAATATAGCTCGCAAAGAACATCCCACTCATCGCAACTAATTCAGCCGAGACCCAGCAACGCCTCAGCTAGTACCAATGCTATAGCTCAACTTTCCATACTGACAAACAGAGGGTTGCTTTTTCTCCCTCCTTGTATTCCTTTCTTTTTCGGCCCGATCTAATGAGTTCTTTTATACGAAACCGGGCCAAGTGCTCGTGCTGCAGGCTGACCCTACCTTAGTAGGAAATATACAAAAAGCAACAAGAGAATACCAAAAGCACTTCGCCTTACTGCAAGCTGCACTGGACTATTGAACTTGAAAGACGATATACCTTCCCAGTGCGCTACAGCTTGCTCTCAGCTCCTTGATAAGCGTGCACCAAGTTCATTAGGGCAGTGGAGCTTGCCGTCCTACTTTTCAAAGGCTGAGGCGGTTGTAGACGCATAATATCAGCTTAGGGTTCTTGAGTAGGACCTTGCGATAAGAAAGAGCACATACAGCAAATTATTACATCTGGTGTCGCATTTTCTTTGAAGCTTTCCTCCTTTATTACTATATTCTATACTATTTTATTTCAGCTTTTTGCTGTAATTCCAAGCTTCTAAGTTCATAATTGAGCGGGGTATTGCTGTGCTACAACCTTGAGGATCTGCCAAGCCTCTCTATAGATGATACTAGCCCGGCCCTGGTACACATACAGTGGAATCACAAGATCCAGGAAGTCAACGAACCTCTAAGAGGAAGATCTTTTCTTGAACAGTACCGCATTCCACATTGTTACCCGCGCTGTGCCAGCTGATCTTCAGATCAACTGAAGCCAAAAGTGTGGCCTAGGAGTTTGTGCGAAAGTGTGGGAAGGTGAGTGGAGTGGAGATTTACATAAAACTCGCGAGTGCCCTGCCCCTGGGTCCTAAAGACAATTGACTTGTGCTAAAGAGAGAGATCCACTTGGCACAGAGCTCTGCACTCATCATCATCAGCCGGAACGGGTTCGTTTTGAGTTTCAACAATACTTAAGGTTTTGAGTTTCGAGAAGCTTGTTTTGCGAGACAACTCATTGTTCACAAGCTAATCTGTGTTTGAGCCACCCCTGTGTTCTGATTTCTTTTCGTTTGGAACCAAGCTGAGAGTGCGAGCCGCTGGCTGGGGCCGCTAGGGCACTAAAGCTGTAACAAACGAGAAATCACGGGTGATAGTTGCATGGATCACCTCAAAGCTTAACCCAGCAAAAGGAGTTGACTGATAAAAAGAATCCCCTTTGTTTAAAAGAAGTGACCCCCTGTGATAAAGGTATACAAATTGAGCTGATACGCCGCTGCCCGAGCGCTGTGGCCAGTTCTGAAGCTGGAGCGTTTAGCTATTCAGAAAGTCACCTACTTTTACTTCATTTTTCAAAATCCAATCTTTCCTCCTTCAAATTTGTCGCTTGCGCCAAGCTACTATCCAGCTAGAGATCTGGACCGTGAAGAGCTGTGTGCCAACCGAGACCGGCACGAAAGGTTGATGTGGGTGTGCTGATCTGGCAAGCAGGAGGAGATATCAAAGAACAAAATAAACATGGATTTAAAGACCATATTGAACGATCGAGAAGATCACTTGGGGAATGCCAAGAGCTACGGCAGTTATCATAACGTTGCTAGAACGCCGAGCCCATTGGAGAACGGAAAGCTCTTGGAGTTCAGCACGACGACTAGCGAAGATGGCAAGAGCAGCGCTTGCCGTTCAGAAACCAGCAAACATGGAGATTCATGGTACTCGTCACCGGCAACACCAGAAGAAACAGCCACACTTTATTGTGGGAACTCGGCGTCTGCCAAAATCGAAGCGAGGGACCATAAAGCCAGCGACTACTCTTGTGTGACTACCCCACCACAAAAAAGAACGGCTCACTACATGCTTTCAAAACCAGGTGAAAAGAGAAGATTCTCAAATGACAACAATAGTCTGACCACAAACTATTTTCAAGAATTTGCTATTCAGCATCCTGGCAAACACGACAGCCCAGAACAAAACTTGCATACCAGGACATCAGCGGAGGGTTTCCACAGCACCTTATCAAGAAGTATGAGTGGATCAAGCAGTACACAGTCGTCTCCACGGGTGAAGAACTATCCGGGTGGTGGGACAGACACTGGGTACCTTAGCACACCGACCTCCAACACCAGCAACAACAGCTCCTATCCACCTGTCAGCACCACCTCTGCTCAAGCAGCAGGGACGCCAGTGGCGCCAGTCACAGAAGCGACAGCAGCATGGCCGACACCGCGCTCTTTATACCCAGCATCGTCTCCAATGGGTGTGGATAAATTTAGACCATTTCCGTCACCGGGACAAGCTGCACCGCAAGGCATGCCTGGCGGGGTTTTCCCGTCAAGAAATGGTTTGCAGTCTCCCCTTCAGCAGCGTGCCATGATGCTCTTGCCTCCCTGTCCGAACCCGGGTCCGGCAGTCACAGCGGCATTGGCTCAATCGGCGCACGCGCCATTACCACCTCCGCCCCCACAGTTCCCGCTCTTCAACCATCTTATTCGTGCCGGAAGCGCCGTATACAGCACCGACTACCAAAACATGGAGAGAAATCAAAATGAAAATAACAGCATGGGAGGTCCTCGAACAGATGCCGCCAACTTTGAAGATGGGAACATGCTACAAAGAGCTTACGGATCCAACCACATTAACAATGGCAGTGGCACTAGCTCATCATCATCGCACCGCAATTCAGATGCAACGGCGGCTGAGAGCCAATACGCCAATTCGAGCTCCCCGGACAATTCCACAAGGTCTTCCTCACCAGTTAAGCAGTTTGGTTGCCCCACATGCTCCAAGTGGTTTGCTAGGAAATCTGATTTGGTCCGACATGAGAGGATTCATTCTGGGTATAGACCAAATGGATGTGAGATTTGCGGGAAACATTTTATCCAGAGATCAGCTTTGAAGGTGCATATCAGAGTTCACACAGGTGAAAAGCCTCACAAGTGCGCTGTGTGCCAGCGAGCATTTAGCGACTCAAGTTCCTTGGCGCGGCACCGCAGAATACACACTGGAAAGCGACCTTATGCTTGCTCGTTTCCCCACTGCCGGAAGACATTCACAAGAAATACCACATTGACAAGACATTTCAGGACACACGATGGATGGCAGTCCGCAGGTCGAATCCCACCACCCTCGCCACCTTATGCTGCCGACACTGCTAATGAAGTTCCTGCCAGCTCCAATTACTTTAGTGTGCTCAGAGAAGAGCGAGGAAATGAAGCAATAGGACCAGGAGGTGCACAAGCAACAAGCCAGGCTCCATTGGCTCCAATTCCATCTCATTATCTTGGGGACAGAGCGGCAGGATTTGAAAGACACGACCCGATAGCATCCAATCTAGCTATCATGCAGGGGAACGGTATTGGCGCGTACCGCAACTCATTCCAGAACAATGGATACCGCTAGTCAGACTTTGCTTGCAAGCATTTTGAAAAAAGATGCCTGTCCTTCGTAGATCCAGCTAGTTTTTTATGGCATTGATGACACAAGATCACTGTTCAGTCCAGTAAGCGATTAAATCCCAAAAGAGAGAAAGTAGAATATTTACCAAAGAGGTTTCAGTACTTGGAGCCCTGGAGATAGTACACTGACTACTCTAGTGCGATGTCGGTCATGAGTCTGTCACCATGTACTGGATAGCGGAGCTGCTCTTGGATAGATATATTTTCTCTCATGATTTGGTGAGGGCCGGCTTGTCGACATGCAGTTGTGACGTGCACATGCCAAAGCATAGGCTCTGGGTAGTGATGTGACTGCATGCCTGCCCGGGCCTGAATTAATTCAGCGGCTAGCCGTGATGACTGTATCACGTGCCTCGTCGCTTAGGGTTGATTTCAATTGAAATTTTCCGCCAGTGTCAGTAACTCTCGCTCTCTCGGTTAGTGCCACTTTGTGATTTCGAGACCGTAGAGTTCAACAAACTGAGTTGTTGTGGTCAAGGTTCTTGAGTGCAACAAGGCACGCGACACTTAAACACTACCAGCTTGAGGAAGAGCGTCAAGCCCCGTGGAGTCTTGAAGTCACAGCAAGTGCCAAGTAGTGACCATGGACGATTCGGAGGCACCGCTGTTGATTGAAGACCGGACAGGAAGGGCCGCTCCAGATGGCAAAATGGTGCCATTGACAATAGTGACGGGCTATTTGGGTAGCGGAAAATCGACGTTGTTGCAGTACGTTGCTAAGCAGAGCTCCAAAAAAGTTGCGGTGATTCTAAATGAATTCGGCAACTCTGCTGATCTGGAGAAGTCCCTTACAGTCAAAGACGGAGAGACTGTCTATGAAGAGTGGCTAGAACTTGAGAATGGCTGCTTATGCTGCACTGTCAAAAGCAGCGGAGTTGTTGCAATTGAAAAGTTGATGGAGAAGAAGGGTAAGTTTGACTACATTTTACTCGAGACCACTGGCATCGCTGACCCGGCACCTATTGCATCAATGTTCTGGTTGGACGAGGCACTTGCATCTTCCATATATCTCGACGGTATAGTTACAGTACTAGATGCTGCTAACATTATCAAAAACCTCGATGATATTTCTAGCGGTGGAGCTGACGCGCATCATAGCGAGCTGTATGAAGATAACTCCTCGAAAAATACCCAGTCAGAGAAGAAAGAGGGTGAGGATATCTCAACGGCAAGCATCCAAATAGCATGTGCAGATATTTTGCTTCTGAACAAATGTGACAGGGTAGACACTGAGCAGTTGAAAGTCATTAAGGAGAGAGTCTCCGGTATCAACGCTCTGGCACCTATCATCGATACAAAATACAGTCAGCTGGAGGACCTATCTACAATTCTAGATGTCAATGCCTATAGCAGCAACGAGAAGGTCAATGCTGTACAGAACCTTGGACTGAGGGGCAGTTGGCATGACAAAAGAATTAGTACCGCTTTCATCGACGTGCCACCGGTGTCAGCAGCCGAGCTCAAGAGTATTGAAGCACTAATACAGAATGCATTGTGGGAGATGGACATGGACGGTACCGAAGTGGAGATTCATAGATCTAAGGGGAAGTTTATTGACAAGGACAGCTTGGCGATAAAAGTGCTGCAAGGCGTGAGGGAGACGTATGAAATTGTGGAGACAAGCGACTCGGCGGAGCCCACGGATAAGGGGCGTATTGTATTTATTGGCAAAGGGGTAAGCAATGACCTCATGAAGTCATACTTTGGCATAGTTGATTCATTTTGACATAGAGCCCGGAGGAGACCATGTAAATGACCTGCATAGGATGAAGAGCCCTATGGCGTTGTAAATTATAAGTTATTAAAATATCATCATATAAATAAATCAAAGTTGCATCTCTACATCGTGTTCTTCGTTACTTTGAGACAGCTGACGTTGCTCTTGCGACGGAGGGTTTTCTGACTGGTTCCTTGTTGAAATCTCGTTAATCTGCTCCTCTTCTACCATAATCTCGTCCTTTTCGTCGTCAAAATCCCACTCTTTACCTGTTAGGCAGTACTTTTCAGCGGGTAGTCTCAACCCCCATTGATGCGGTATTGGTGGTAGGGGTTTCTTGTTTCTCTCAGCTGCCAGCTCCAACATCAGCTCCTTGGGAGGAGCAGGCTTGAATTGATAGTTCACGCGGGCACCCACAGCAAGCCTAATGTCTTCAACAGTGAGGTGTGCGTTCGTGGGAACAATACCTGCTGCCGACAAGCCTCCCTTATTGCCGGAACGCGAGTGGTCACTATAATGTAGAGCGTCGATCAGAACTCCATATGTATACCGGTAGGCAAAGTCCATCAGCTGGAGAGGTACTCTATCCTGATAGGATGTGACTCCCATAGAGGCGAGGATAAGGTGCAGGAGTCTCACGTCCCTTGGCGTAGCCGAGGGAAGGTCATCAGTGCTCACGCCTTCCGCGCCTCCAGTAGCATCTGCTTCTGGGGCTCCACCGGTCGCCCCCGTAAACGTCCTGTTAGCCTTGGCGCCGTTTACAGCTTCTGGCGACTGTGACATTTCAGTGAACCCAAGTTGATGGATGGTAAAATTCCAATGTCGCTTAGCTAGTCTAAGACTGTTGCGCTTCAAGATCTTCAGTACTGTTTGTAGTCGAGCTAGTCTCAGTAACAAAAGCCAAGGAAGATCGACGCGAAGGGGAAGCTTGAACTTACGTAACACCACACTCCTGGAAGCTTAAAGGCTGCGTCGGACACAAATAGTTGTCACTACCAGCTACTAGCAGCTAGCGTGTCAACAGGATTCTAGCTTAGATACGGCGTTTCAGAGTTCTAATACTTCTTTCATCACCTTCGATATTGGACCATTTTCAGCTCCGACGAAATATCCGCAGTGGAATTCTCCGAGGTGTCACGAATAAATCCAATTCACCATGAAAATGCTCTGGACTGCTTTAGCTGTTTTCCTCGGGCTGATCTTTTTGGCCACCAGTGTTCTTGGAGGATCTAGTTCTTCCAATGACGCTCAGCCCAAGGTCACCAACAAGGTTTACTTTGACATCAAGCAAGGTGATAAGGATTTGGGTCGAATTGTTATGGGACTTTACGGAGATGTCGTACCCAAGACTGCGGAAAACTTCCGTGCTCTTGCTACCGGTGAGAAGGGATTCGGTTACAAGGGCTCCGGCTTCCACCGTGTCATCAAGCAATTCATGATCCAGGGTGGTGATTTCACCAACGGTGATGGTACTGGTGGCAAGTCCATCTACGGTGCCAAATTTGAAGATGAGAACTTCCAGCTGAACCATGCTAAGCCTGGCCTTCTCTCGATGGCCAATGCCGGGCGTAACACCAATGGATCTCAATTCTTCATTACTACCGTAGTCACATCTTGGCTCAATGGACGACACGTTGTGTTCGGTGAGGTTCTGGAAGGTATGGACATTGTCAAGGAGATTGAGAACACAAAGACTGGGTTCCAGGATAGGCCAAGCGTGGCCATCGTCATCGCTGACTCAGGTGAGCTCCCAATGGAGAGCGAGACTTCTGAGAAAGTTGCCGAGCCAGCTCCTGGCGATGAAGCCAAGGATGACCTTTGAATTGTTGGCCATGATTTAGACTTCTTGTGAAGGAATTCGCTGCATCAGCTGAAAAGGCGTTCAGCTGGGCTCCCCCACTCGGGAGCTTTTCGATATTGTATATACTATGTATCTCTTGACAAGCTGCGGCATTCCTCGAGACTCTAGAGATGATTGGCGGTTGGGAGAAGAGCAAGAATGTACCCTTTTATTAGACACTGAATATCATCAGTTGAAGATATGTATCCGCGTAATTGGCGTATGGACTCAAGATTATGTCTCGTTATGAGTCCATGCTGGACACAAATTGTGGGGAATACACTCTTATCAGTTGAACGAATGGACCTCTGAGGAGATGTGCAGCGGGGAAAGGTTCAGGATTCTTCGAAGGGTGGAGAAAGAGAAACGTCTCATGGACACTAGGCTGGCTGCCCCGGCACCCGCTATAGAGAAAAAGCTTATCAGCGCTAATAATCAAGCGTAGATTCGCATGATGGGGCAGCCTTGGATCGCCTGATCATACGATCACCGGTTTTTCGCGCTAAAGCGGGCGGGCGGGTGTCGAAGATAAGCCCCGGCCTGGGGCCCCGGGGGCTCTACCATGGACACTCAGTCGGCGGCCAGATAAGCCGTCTTAGCATTTTATTTTTGTGCGAAATAGCCACTTGCCCAAACCTGAGCTCCAGTTTCTATGGCTTCCACTTTATTAGAGAACGTTGAATTTGCCGAGGTAAGTCGAACCTGCGTTTTTATGCTTTTTTCGGGCTGGAGATTGCCCCAAAAGAAAAACTGAGCATAGGGTTGGTCTGAAGCCGGAGTGCTTATTCACCGGGGCAACGCACAGGCTTTTTTTGCTCGGTGCTAAGTAAGCCAGGCGTGTGTACGTGCGGATCCCCCGAAATTACCCGTCGCCAAAAGTCATATTATTTTTTTGACCTTATTTTAACCTTAGAGTTTGTTCTGGCAGGCTGCGTCCGAGATTCGGGCATGACGATAGATTTTCCTCCCTTGCCACGAGCAAAACCTTCGTTCCACTTTTTTTGAGCGCTCGCTCCGTCTCTGTTAATTTAAAACCAGGCTAGCTGCCACCGTTTCGCTCCTTGTTCCTGAACTCTTCGCCAATGCTTCTTTCTTGACTCTGATATACGCCCCCACAGCAGATCACTCACTACAAATTCCGAGGGAAATGGCGGAAGTGGCACCTCCAATTAGCTTGAAAACTCAGGATATAGCACCCGTTCAGCTTTTCACGGTAAGTTCAACGTGATGACTCAGAGAAACACTTAGTGGCCCGAGCCACACAATGGCGGGCCCCAACTAGTTGGATCTAAAGCGCTCTTGGATCAGGAGAACTAATACAATGCTCTTTAGAATGCAATACTAGCTGCTCAATACTCAGCCCGCTTTTTTTTCCAGTTTGTGTTCTACGAGGGATACTTGTGTCTCTACCTGGCTTCATCTAAAGACAGACGAGATATCATTGGCGCCATTTCAGGGCGGCTGGAACAAAGCGTTGCGGATGAAGGGTCTGCTAGATTCACCGGGCATGTTTACACACTGGCCGTTGATCCCCATTATAGAAGAAGAGGTATTGGAGCCAAGCTGCTTGACGCGTTTGAGGCAGAAATGACGAGATTGGCTCGGAGTAGACTAGGCGGAGCTGGTTTTCTGCTGTCACTAAGTTTGGAGGTCAAGGACTCGGATTCAGGCGCACAAGCATTTTACTATAAACTGGGGTTTCAAATCGCGGGGAGCAGCCCCGGATATTATAATAACTCCACAGGCGCCGTGAAGCTTGTGCGCAGACTCGCCCAATAAGTACCCATCGCTTTAGCTATTTATATATTTGTGAACCAATCAACCTTCTAGAAGCTAATCTCAGCTATCGGTAGTTCCTTTGCCTCCACATGTCGACGCCCACGGGCATAACAGGATCAATACCTCGACGAATCGTTGATGATTCTTGCAGCCGTCGGGCCGCGCGGTTATCTTCGGGCCTCCGTGCAAGCTGCTGCTAGTTTGATCGATCGGAGGTTCAGGCACGTTGACGTTATGGGATTCGGCAGGGCCGATCGCTCCTGAGGCTTAGACTCACTCAACAGTTGTCCGAATAAATGGCCCAGAGGAAAACACGTGCAGCCTACAGGCTGCGTCCGCTCAAGCTTGACCTTGCAAATACATTTGTTGAGCGGGTAATACTTTCCTTCTCTGATTCAAGTGAAATTTCACGGTTGAGGTTTATTGGTGGCTATGAACTAGAGGAGAAGTAATAGACGAGCATCATGAGGTTAGATTTGCTAGATTACTCCTTCTTGCTGCTGGTAGGAGCTTACCTCTACTGCTCTCCTTATACAAAAGTCGAGGAATCTTTCAACATCCAGGCTCTCCATGATATTTTTGTTCATGGCAAGGATCTGGCTAGTGTAAGTATACTGTGTTTTCCATTTCTTGATTGTATCAGGAGTTAAGGAACATGAAAACTAACAGCATTCTTTAAGTATGATCATCTGGAATTCCCAGGTGCTGTCCCCCGGTCGTTTGTAGGGGCCCTCGTGTTAGCAGCGGCCTCGTGGCCGTTCCGGCTTTTTATCAATGCCGAGTCTAAGTTTGACTACCAGGTTGTGACTCGTGGAGTTTTGGGTTTGTTGAGTTCCTATACGATAGTGCTCTTAAGGCATAATCTGGAAGCTACCGTGGGAGAACCAGGCGAGGCGGGCCAAGAAGAAGTGGAAAATCAGACGAATGGAACCAACAAGGCAAGTGGCTCCCGCCAATCAAGGACTGTGCCCGAAGTGAAGGCTACAGATGTTGGAAAATGGTTTATCTGGATGAACCTGGTAGAGTTCCACCTGGTCTTTTACTCAACAAGGACCCTACCTAATATGATGGCATTTCCGTTTGTGAACATTGCCTGGATTCTCGTCTCCAATGAGAAGTATTCTGACGCGATCTCGCTATTGAGCTTCCTGGCTATCACCTTAAGGGCCGAACTTATTGTTCTGGCTGGTGCTACGGCAATTGCTTTGATGCTTTTCAAACGAATACGACTCTCCAACGTGATTCTTGCGGGTATTATTGGCGTGGGGATTGGTGCTATTGTGTCCCTCATTGTGGACAGCTATTTCTGGGGTCGACTATGCATTCCAGAGGTTGATGGCTTCATTTTTAACGTTGTGGACGGCAAGTCCTCCGACTGGGGAGCTGAGCCTTACTGGACGTACTTCAGCTGGCATCTTCCAAATCTTGTAAATAACCCAGTCGCGTTGGGCCTGGGCCCACTCGGATTGTTTTGGGATGCTACTTCTCCCAAAGGATTTCACTTTGCAAGGATTTTTGGAGTTATTACACTGGTTTATTTGGCTGTGTACTCAATTCTGCCTCATAAGGAGTGGAGGTTCATCATTTACGTGTTACCTCTGTTCAATTTTCAAGCAGCTTCCTCTGCTGGGATAGTACAGAGTAAGCGGTTCCACTCGTTCCAGTACAAAATACTTTTGTTGCTCACTATCCTTTCGGCTATGCTTGGAGCCGGGCTATCAGGTTTTAAGCTTCTCATCTCTAGGGATAACTATCCTGGTGGAGTAGCTTTGGCTGAGTTTCACAAAATATTGGCCACAGATATGCCCGCAAACAATTCAATAGTCCACATGGACATTCCAGTGTGCATGACTGGCGCCACGCGGTTTGGCCAGCTTTGGGACCAGCCAGGTGCGAATCAGGAGGATATTGTTCTCATTTATGACAAGTCGGAGGACTATAAGACACTGGCTGAAAAATGGACTACCTTTGATTACCTGTTGAGCTCAGTTGATAGAGAGCAGCTGCCTAATCTTGAAGGTGAAAGCTGGGTGACGCTAGCTAAGATAAAGGGATACGCAGGACTCAATCGTAAGACCGCAGAGGATTTGGTTGCATTTTGCAAAACAAACTATAGCGAAATCCCTGAGACTCTGTTGGATTTCGTTCTTGAAAACTACCTCAGACTCTGGCCAGCGCTTCAGGACAAGTGGTTCCAGCTAGTCCGGCGCGAAAATCGCGTATACATCTATAAAAAAGTCAAGCTAGGGTAGCCCTAGTTTGTAGCTCTTGTAAGATAATCAAGCTCAATTGCTTAAAGAGATCTGCAATGGATATCTGCCTACTACTAAGCGCACCACATCTTCTAATGTCACACCTTGCTTTTGCAAAGAATACTATACACTGCTTGAAGAGATTAGAGGACCAGAAAGGAGCATTAGAAGTCTAGCGTCCAATTGTCATGGTCACCGTCAATGATATATATACCGCGTTGAAGCGTGACGCGTACGCCCGCGGCGCCTTGTGGTCAGCCCTGATTATAGGAGCCGCGCGGAGTGCCAGCGTTGAGCATCAGTCGATCGCTAAAATTAGGTAAACCTAGGCCGAGGAGTACTACCCACGAAGATACTAAGAACACGTCAAATACCATCGCCAACCCTGGGGCTGAGCGCAGCTGGAGTCCCTACCTGTCAAATATCATAGCTTGGGAAGGCACTGCCGAGTTGGAACCAGGTCCACACATAACGGAATCCTGGCCAGTGCAGTTCGTCTGCTGTTGTTAAAATCTGATCCTCAGAAGTAATCTGAAAGGATGATTGCGAACTCAATTCCAGAGTAAGTCTTGGATGGTTTTGGAAATGGCTCCTGTACTGGGTCTAGTCGCGACTAAGTGAAATTCTCTAACTGTGTTTTGTCAAGGTGCCTGGAAACTGAAATTGGCGAGTCGATATCAAGCAGAACAGCTTCTCTGATCACGTTCAAGGAGCTGGGACCACCGGACTTAGTTCATTTGACTAAGTCCACCTCAAAGTCTGCAGGAGACGTAAGTATTTGCTTTGACGAGGAGCTGGGTGTCAGACTTCGAAACCCTTACCATGGACGCCAATCCCCCCTAACAGCCAGTAGAATGGAACCTATCATTTTGTCACAGGAGTTGACACAAGCAGCTCTGCTGCAATCGCAGCATACCTCAACACTCTGACGTTCTCGCTAGGAGAAAGCCAGCTATGGTTTGGAAAACACCCCATGTGGAAAGTTCATTCTGGTGTCTACTGCTGTTACAATGGGTTTTCGCGAATAGATGTCAGAGTTGTGGTACAAATTCCAGGCTCAGTTGAGGCTTATACTGTAGACAGTCGTGGGGATAAGAGGTCAGCCAATGAGGACATTTGGGTGGAGACTTTCATGAACGCGATGGTTAGGTCCTTCTTACTTGCCGACGATGACAGCTATTACATCAATGCATGCCGGAAACTAGATCCTCTGCTTACACCGAACATCTGCTCTCAGTTCTTGAGTGGATTCGAAAAGTTGTTCTTCCAGGGTCCACAGCTTGGCAGCGCATCGGAGGCTCAAATGCCCACTTTGGTATCAAACTATCTTGTAGATGCCTTTCTAAAGTTTTTGGACGTGACAGGATGCTACGATGAAGGACTGGAACTTTTAAACAGGTTGGCAGAAAAGGAGCCAGAAGTGCAGTACATTAAGGCTAAGGTTTTGTTCATGAAGAACTCTGAGGTTGCGGCTGTGAGGCTACTGAGCACCTCGATAAGAGAGACCCCCAGGGACGCTCACTTGCTAGAGACCCAAGCTGATTTTTGTGAGCGAAAGGACATGTATGACTTGGCTTTGGATTCTGCCGAGAGATCTGTCAATGCTGCTCCCTCAGAGTTTTTCAGCTGGGCTCGACTGGCTGATGTTTACATCAAAAAGGACGACTTTGAGCAGGCGTTACTTACAGTCAACTCGTGTCCAATGTTTACCTATCATGACCTTGACTCTCACAAGGTTCCGCCTCCAAACAAAGTCCACCTCCCTCTGCCAGTGGACGGGGTCCTGGAGGAGGTGTGGAAGGTTGAGCTCAAAAGCGACCAGGACACTGCCGATGCTGCTCTCTTGAAGCTTCCCGCACCGGGTCTCAGGGCTACTTTTGCCAAGGCTTACGAACTGCTTACCCAAATTGTCAAGAAGGTTGGTTGGGATCAGCTACTCAAGTACAGATCGAGTGTCTTTGTGATGGAGGAAGAATACTTGAAAGATGTCAAAAGGCGCTCGTCTGTACCCCAAAATGACACCGCTTCTGCTGCTTCGGTGGCTAGTATAAATGGAGGAGCCAACGGTGGAGAGCAAAGCGGAGATGCACCAACAGAGGATGCAGCGGCATCAGCAGACCCGGAGTCGCCTGCAAAACCCAACGGAGATGCTAGCACCGCTCATAAAAGCCAGGAGGGAGGACTCGGAGGTCACACAACTGCACCAACAGCTGCTTTGGCACCGTCAGAGGATGGCGGGCTCCCATCCAATGAAATTAAAAATAAGAGGCTCTGTGAGAGATGGCTGGACAATCTATTCATGGTACTCTACGAGGATTTGAGGGTTTATACAGTCTGGAGAGCGGAGTTTGTACATTACGAGTCACAGCAGCTGTCATATCAAAAGAGCTCGCTTGAATGGGAAATTCTGGGTATGGTTGCTCACAGATTGCGACATGACGAAGAAGCCATTGATGCATTTGAACGATCGCTTGACCAAAAATTCTCCCACCGCGTTCTATGGAAGTTGCTCGACTATTATATGGACTCTAACGATACTACGCGGGGACTGGATGCTGTTATCAAGTTGCTGGCATGGAACCATCGCTGGTACACTGAGTTCTCACCCAAGCTTTACGTGGCTCTACGGAAGCTAGTCTCCGCAGAGGGACTTACCAAGGTCAAAAGCATAATAGAAGCTCGCTATAGACCACAGGGCATTGTGGAGCTCTTCGAAGAGAAGTGCAAGGTTCTGGCCGAATTGAAGGTTCCTGGTACTGATAGCTAGAATGAGAAAACAAAAACACAAAGAGAAAAGGCAATTTTTTAGCATGTACATATATTGCCCAGGTAGGTCTCTATAGTTTTCACTGATAGCATCAATCCACTTTTGTTAGGATTGACAGTTTACTCGAGAGCAACAGCTTCAATCTCAATGTCAACGCCAAGAGGCAAAGTCTTGACGGCAACGCAAGATCTGGCAGGCTTGTGAGTGGTGAAGTACTCGCTGTAGACTTCGTTGACCAGAGGGAACTTGGCCATGTCAGTGATGAAGATGTTGACCTTCACCAGCTTGTTCCATTCACTCCCAGAGGCCTCAATGATTGCCTTCAAGTTCTCCAAGGATTGACGAGTTTGGACCTTGATGTCATCAGCTCCCTCGACGAGTTTACCCTCTGGGGTCAATGGGATCTGACCAGAGGTGTAGATGAACCCTAGAGTATTAGTATGGTTCTATCGCATGAGATCCTCACGGAGAACACAAAGGTACTTACCGCCGGCTTTGATTGCCTGGCTGTAGGGAGCAACTGGAACAGGGGCATTGTTGGTTGAGATCTAGAATTGCGTTAGAACTTTGGCTCCTCCTTATCAACTGGTTGCTTGGAACCCAAAAACATACTGGAGTCAAAGACATTGCGCGGTAGGAGGTTGAAAAGCTTCTGGCCACAGGTAGCGACTTTGTAGTACTTGGTAGGAAGTTTCTTCGGCAAAATTGTCTGCCAATGGACCTAATTGCTGAAGTTGACATAAGGACTGGTGTATGTAAAGCGTTTCGTTGACCGTAGGGAGCTCCACCTATCGTATTGATTTGTGTCCTCTGTATAATGCTGACTCTGAGATCATTCGACACCAATGAAGTTTAACTGTGTCATACTCCGGTCTGATATCACTCGGTTCTAGCTGCATATATAACCCAGTTAGGGCTCGCGAGTGCCGAGCTCGATGCATGCAGGTGCGCGGGCCGAGATCGCTCTGGCGTCCCGCTAGGTGGAGTTTAGGCTCCGGCCATAATGTACTCAAGTACACGTGCTCGTTTTGAGCATGTGCACGTGAGCTCGGTAATCTCCAGACGCGTAACGCATACCTGACGCGTTGATTCCTTCTAGCTCAACAGCTTAAACTTCATTGCGACGCCCGTGTATAACTTGCAAAGGAATACTCCAGCTGATCAACAGTCTGTTATTCAATAAAATAATGAAAATCACTCAAATAACGCTATATAAGACAGATCAACTATATAAAAAAGAAAATGAAAGAGGCAAAAGTGTCTTCATCCCAGCTGGTTAGGCAAACCTTGACCGCCTCAACGAAAACATCAAAATGTCCTCTCCCAAAAGAAAAATTGAAGTGTAAAGTGGATTTTTCCGGTCAAACTTGTATCGCAATCTTATTGTGAATTTTTTTTTTTTTCACCATTAAAAGCTTACTGGAAAGATGTGCTTATCGTCCATTTTTTTGTGTGTAGTTTTCCTTGACATAAGGCACTCTTCTTCTCCGAACTGTTCTTGACGTTCTCTGCGGAGGGTGCTCCACAGAGCCCAAGTGGGCACGTGCGCTTAGACTTAGAAGAGAGCAGCTCCAGCGCAAACGGCAATAGCAGCACCGACTGAAAGACCAACGCTCTTGAACTTACCGTTGCTGTCGTTAGATTGTGGAATTTCATCGGTCGAGTATGCTTCAGTCTCAGTGGCGGCAGCGGCATCGGCACTGGAGCTTGCCACAGTGTTGTTATCTGGAACCTCAGAAACAAAAGTAGTGGTGTAGATACTGGTTGCAGAGGCAGACCCAGAGGGAATGGGCGCATCAGTAGGGGCGGGCGCGTCAGTAGGGATAGGCGCGTCAGTCCCCGGTGGGGCACCTGAGGCAGCAGCATCGCCATCCTGAGCAACATTCTGGGCAAAGTCAGTCTGGTTAGTGGCCGGGCCGCCAGAAATGGGGGCAATACTTGCAGATGGCTCTGCTGGAACTGGAGGGGACACTGGGATTGCAACCTCAGGAGCTGGAGCTGGTGCAACAGCAGGGTTCTGGGTGATGGGCCTTGGTGGAGGCACTGCAGCAGGATTCTCAGCAACAGGTGGCACAGCCTCACCAATCCATGGGTATGCCCTGATAGACACTGGCATTGAACCTGCAACATTGTAGATTCCAGTGTACACAAAGTATCCACCAGCAGAGTCGGGAGCAACGCTAAAAGTTGGAACGTTGTCATAACGCAGATAACCGTCAACCACAGAGAACTTGGCTGGGTTGACATGGTCAACAAGCAATTTCCCGCTACTTGGGTCCCTAGAGACCACACTCATGCCGAGCTTTTCCGACAAAATAAGGGCATCTTGCTTCACGTCACCAGTCATAAGAGTACCATCGTTACCAATATGAATGGATCCTTGTTGAACTTTCAAAGGCATACCGTTGATTTCGGAGCCCATGTGAACAACCTGGAAGCCATTTTCAGCAAGAGCGGCAGTCACAAGGGACATCAAGATTGAAGCAGATAATCTGACCATTTTGTATCTTTATGAATTCTTGGAGCTTTTTCCTGGGGTTGTTTCAAAAGCTTTCAAGTCTCTTGTCCTTCTAAAAAAAACTGCAAAAAATCAGAAGTGTTACTGGGAAGTAAGTGTTCTTCTTTGCAAGGACAGTGAAAGATATAACTGAAGGTTGAAAGTGCGGATTCGTGTATTCCTATCAATATATATGAGTGGCAAGAGGAAAGTAAGTGCTAGACATGCGTTGTGTCCCAATTTGTGCAGCAAAAGGGCTAGAGACACTACATGCTCAGGCGGTATCATCCACCTAATAACTGATCATAATGATTCATTTCGGCTGTAATAGTCAAGCGCAAATTGTTCTCACGAGACCTTTGCTGCCTTTCTCCAGGATGCTTTTCATTTGACTTGGTATGCAGTATTGGGCGTCAGATTAATTTGACTGTGGCCGCTACTCTGGGTAACTATCCGCCCAGAGCAGTATTCACATAGATTGCTGCAAGAAAAGCGCGAAATGAAGTATGTGCAGTACAAAGAAGGAAAGCGAAATGAGGCAGTAAAGGATGTGATCACTTGCGCCTCGGCTATTTCGACTGAAAGGGGCATGTAAGGCCAGATGGCATGGTGACTTGTGAGAAGTTGGTCAGCATTAACCGAAATTCTCATTACAGCAAGTTGAGAAGCTGGAACCGGCGTGTGGTCGTCCACGTGGTAAGATAGTTGCCTCAACCTTACATGATGCCAATGGGGAGTAGCAACTCTTCATCCATTAGTGGTGAGTGGCTTTATTATGGGCATCTTGTGTGCTGCTCTGAGGGTACATCAACGTGGTAGGGTGTTGCAAAACACAGCAATTAGCCGTTGAGTTGACTGACCCCCAGCTCGCAACCCGTGGCTTGTGCGACCGCCCAGGCCAGCCTTTGAAGTCGAGCCCTGTTCAAGCTTGTGAGCATGCTTTGAGCTCGTACTCAGATTTCTCGCTTGGACCTCGAGAGCAGACCCACAAGCCACGTTGCAGGACCACATTTTCAGATAAAATTGGAGTCGAGCGTGCTAAGGGTCACGTGAGCCCCGCCCCGCAGTGTTCGACTCGTGTGCTTAAACGTGAAGTAATGCTTTCATTGTTATAGTGTTTGAGTCATGCAGTAACGCGTTATCTCGTTAATAGAACTTGGCGTCTCCGGGCTGCTCCGGGCTGCAGGCTACGTCACCGATAAGCTCGATCAGCCGTGGTGCCAATGCGACGTGATTATCGCGGGAATAGCGCGGTAGATACTACGTATCGGTATAGTGCGGAATGGCTTCGTTACAATACAGAGCAGGAATCAAGCAGTAAAGTTCATTCGCCGCTGACTTTGCGAGTATTTTAGGCGTCATTCGTGTCTCGCTGATGTGTGCTGCTGTTTCAGTTAGCCTAGGCGTGCGGCCTCATACTTACAACAGGTGAGCCGTGGCTTTCTACGGTGATTGAGTCGATGTTGGAGACGCAGGCAGCGTCGCAGTATGAGAAGGAGTTATTTGGGCATTTTGACCCCTTCTTATCGTATTATATTGAGCTAACACACGATACTTCTCAAGGCTTGCACAATCGTCGAGGACAAATTTAGTTAGCACGCACGCTATCAGAGCACGCTGCCGTATTATCAAATCAGCACGAGACTTGAACCCAACAAATGCCCGAGAGCGAAATAGTGGCAAATGACTCTTTTCTCTCCGAACGCCTTCAATTTCACTAAGAGACACCTGACGGTTCTCAGCTTTGGCTCCTCAAATCTTTGTATGAGCACATACTGTAATAGCTATCTCACTGACTTTTGAGCTCCGTGACTGTTGCTAGTCCTCCACGAAGTCTCGGGGTCTCGGGACTACTAAGAACTGCCAGCACGTGAGGATCGGAGCCCCCTCACTGTCGGAAAGACTCAAATAACCAATGACGCGAGAGCAGCTGTTAATCCAGACTCGTTTAAGAGCGAGAATCTTCGTTATCAGCTTGCAGCTCAATTTGGTGGCAGTGCAAGCCTTTTTCCACTTCCACCTTGCCGGGAGCCTAAAGTTTACGTAATCTTTAATACTCCATTTGTCATCCGGTCGATTACGTACGCGACTGTTACTCGGACAACACTCCTGAGTCCTGCGTGGGTCCCGAAGAGCTCCAGCAGAGCCTTCAGTATATTTGTCGGGGACGGTTGGATAGGTCTGTTTTAGACTCCCAGTGAGCCAAGAGCGGCAGTCAAACCCCCACAAGTCCGGAGCAGCTGTTCCGTAACGTTGAACCGCTGCTATTGGGCAATCGCTAGTGGCCAAGACACAAAACGTCACATACGTAGACTTTATCGATTGTTCTCTCCACCAAAACTCGATCGGCCGATCGGTGAGGCCATCAATTCTCGCTGCACGCATGCGGCAGCACAGTTCGCTACTTGTCTTATCTCTCTCTCAATCGCTTTGCCCCTCTCCTCCGGCCTCCTCATTATATTATAGCTCTCCCCTCCAAAACTCTCTTCCTCTTACTTTACCTCTCTTCCCTTTTCTTTATCACAAAACCTCACCCGAACCCAACCTTACAAAACAAAAACCATGAAGTACACTGCCGTAGCAGCTAGCTTTGCTACGCTGCTGTCCATCACCTCTGCTCTCGTCATCCCCCACGATGTGAGCAGCATCTCAGCTTTCAGAGCGGCCGCCGAAGCCGAAGTGGGGGGCAAAGGCGCAACTGGCAACAGTGGCGATAAGGGCAAGATTGCTCCATTCGTGACTTCCCCTAGCGCTGCCGAGAACCTTGTCGAGGACTCATACATTATCGTCTTCAAGGATGATATCGCCCCCAACCTCATCAGCACGCATGTCACCTGGGTGGAGGAAGTGCACCTCGAGAATATGAACTTTCTCAGAAAGAGAGGCGAGCAATCTCCTCTCTTGTCCGCTGGTGCCTCCCACGGACTCAAGCATATGTTCTCCATTGGTGATAACTACAAGGGATACTCTGGTAAGTTCCTTCCAGACACCATCGAGGCCATCAGGAGACACGATGCTGTTGCCTTCGTTGAGCACGACTCCTACGTCTACGCCAATGACTTTGACGTTGAGAAGGACAGCCCATGGGGACTGGCCAGAGTTTCTCACAGACAGCCTCTTTCACTTGGAACATTCAACAAGTACCTCTTTGATGATGAGGGTGGCTCTGGTGTTACTGCCTACGTTGTTGACACTGGTACCAATATTGACCACGAGGACTTTGAGGGCCGTGCCGTGTGGGGAAAGACTATTCCCGAGGGTGATGAGGACGTTGACGGAAACGGTCATGGCTCCCACTGCTCTGGTACCATTGCCGGTAAAAAGTATGGAGTTGCCAAGAACGCTACCATTGTTGCCGTCAAGGTGCTCCGATCAGACGGTAGAGGTACCAACTCCGATGTCATCAAGGGTGTTGAGTATGTTGCTCAAGACCACATCAAGAGATCTAAGCAAAAGGGATACAAGGGCTCTACTGCTAACATGTCCCTCGGTGGTGGCAAGTCCACTTCTATGGATATTGCCATGAATGCCGCAGTCAAGGCCGGTGTCCACTTCGCTGTCGCTGCCGGCAACGATAACGCTAACGCTTGCAACTACTCTCCTGCTGCTGCTGAGGGCCCAGTCACTGTTGGCGCCACTGCCCTCTCCGATGACAGAGCCTACTTCTCCAACTATGGAAAGTGTGTCGATATTTTCGCTCCTGGTGTCAACATCCAGTCTATCTACACTGGTTCCAAGACTGCTATTGCCACTCTCTCTGGAACCTCCATGGCTTCTCCTCACGTCTGTGGTCTGCTCACCTACTTCTTGTCTCTCCAGCCTTCCACGGACTCTGAGTACGCCACTCGAGGTGCTGTCACTCCTGCTCAGCTCAAGAAGAACTTGATTGCTTTCGGTACTCCCGGTATCCTCAGCGACATCGACTCTGACTCTCCAAACATCTTGGCATTCAATGGTGCTGGTCACAACATTACCGCCTTCTGGGATGGCCAGAAGCCTGCTGATCTCTCTGATGGCAGCAACACCAAGAAGCTTGTTGACATCTCCCACGTTGAGGAGAAGATTCAATCTGAGATTGCCCATGCTGCTGAATTCGTTGAAGATATCATCGATGACCTCAAGGCTGGCCTTGGCATGGAGATCTAAGTTGAGTTGGCTCAATACTCGCACATTGTATTTACACACATACACATTTACAGGCACAGAGCTGTTTTAGATACGTTGCATGTTTCTTCTGTTGTGATTGCAGGGCCGGAGCATTCTGTCTCATGGCCGCTGTCAACTGAGCTTGATACTAGAAGACTACGCAACTAAATCAATATAACATCATTACATATAATCAATTAAGCCTCATTATTCAGAGAACCTCAACCCCAGTATCTATTGCAAAAGACTAGACTTGTGCTCTGTCTTTCATTCTCATGGACAACGCTCGAGATTCACTATCAAAGAAGAGCATTGTTGGACACTTCTCCAAATCTGGCTACCCAATTGTCGGCGCATCGGGCTCATCGCAGCGATCGGGAATTTGATCCATTAACGCGATCTCCATCGGGCTAAATTTAGCCTCGAAGCTCGCTCCAACCCGCCTTTGATTTCCCAAACTTCCTGCAAGGCAAAAATCTCTGAGGTAATAGATTACATAATATTTTTTTATGGGGTGGCTGGTGCCTGAGCAAAGCTAAGCGTCGCCAACGGCGGAGCTAGAGTTGATGATACGCGCAGGAAGGGAGGGCTAAGGGTTGACCGAGTAACCCAGAAACAAAAAATTGCTGTCCTGAAAAGGTCTCTCCTGGAGGTCTGCCTTATATGGAGCTCGCTTTCCCCTTCTTTCACCCCTTCTTCGCATTCCAGCTGCTTACATCTGGATCTCATTGTTATTGATTACACCTTTAACTCCAGTTCTCCACAATTGCATCAAAACAATGAGTCCTACGGCGGAGGCAGGTTGGTCATCATACGGGATCCCCGACCCAGACCTACGTGGAGTGTTTGTAACTCCAAAAGCACCAAAGACAGGCGTGGTAAAGGCAATTCGGAAACTGAACAATGGGGTTGTCAACCTGGCCAAAACAGCTGACCCTACTATACGACTTATTGACCGGGCATACAGCAGTTATGATATCAACACTTACCATTCAGACGGAAAAATCAAAGAAGACTCGGACTTGAGGGTGATCCATGACTCTACCGTGGTTGCGAGCGAGTATGAGACAGCGGACGCCCAGCGGAGTTATGGGCCCTCAGGGAACAGGTACAACTACACTTACAATGCATATGGTAGCGACGAGGATTCCTCAAGTGACGAGCAGGATGAGCAAATACAAAACCAGCTGCTCAAGGATCAACACCGAGCTCGAAGCCGAAGGAAGGGACACTCGCTGCCGAGGGCCCCCAGGCAAGCTGCTACATCCACCGCCGTGAACTCAGATCTCAATTCATATAGACCCATACCCAGGGACTTTGTTCATTCAAGGCGGCAGGTAGCGACCACCAGCGAGCCTCCACAGCAAATGCGTTATCTGCAGCCACAACAGCGGCATTATAGAGCTAGAGCAGTTGCATCAGCTCCAGGAAGAAACAATGTGCATCAACAGCAGCAGCCACAAAATCAGTTTTACTACTTCGACGAGGATGAGCGGCGCATTGAAAATCAGAATAGGAGGCGTGCTGAGGAGATCAGGCGCCAAAAACAGGCTTGGGGCCAGTTTATTGATCCTTCATCCTCCTACGATTTGAATACACCCCCCGGTGATACAGCAGAAAGGCTCCCAGAGTACCCCACAGTAGCCTCAAATACATTGTTGTCGCCGAATTCTACAGTGCAGCAACACCAACAAAAGCAGCCTTCCCTTCAATTGGCTGAGCTCTCCTTGTTCCCACAATCTGCACAGTACGGCCCTGGTGGTGGAAATGAGGATAATAATGAGAACTTACTCGATTACAGTGTGGATCTTCCTCCCACTAGCCCTAAGTTCTTCGCAAAAACGTTTTTCAAGAAGATGCGCCCCAAGGGCAAGAAAAAGCAAGACAAGAATGCATTACTGGGCCAGCCGGCGACAATATTCAACTCTGCGGATATGCTTGCTCAGGAACACTCCCTGCTTCATTCTGGAGGGGGCTCATATACATCACTCAGCTCGTTATCGGGGACGGACGGTGGCAGAGATCATACAGTACCAGCGTCCTCACAGCTGCATATGCGCTCAAAAACAATGCAAGGACATTCTTACGGGTACGACGACGATTACAGCACCGACACAGACGACGCAAATGCTAGTATCCCTGTCGCCAGAGATGTTATAGGTGATCTCTATGATGCTCTTTCGTCGTTCTTCCTCTCTGGGTTCAACAGGCAGGAGAACCAAGCAAAAACAGATGTTGCATCTGATAGGTTTACTGAGATACTAGCGGAGCCGAGCTCAGGCGCGACCAGGAGTGTTGATGAGACCGAGGAGGGCAATGTTATTTATACCGAGAGCGCTGCTGTTCCTGAGCTGGCGGTGATGTCGCAGGCGTCCAGGAATAGAGCCGCTTTCAAGATGCTAGTCAAACAGATCTTTACGCCCACAGGAACTTCCCCTCAGCAAAGAACCTCAAAATCATTAGTGGGCAGCAGCAGCAGCAGCAGCAGCAGCAGCAGCAAGAGATCACTTGCAGCCCGAAACGCATCAGGGCAGCACCAACCTGCTGTGCAACACTCGAAGCAGACCCACAGCGACTCAAAACCACCCCAGCCAAAGGAAGCAAACCCGCTATCCCCGTTGATAAGCACATTTGTTGACCTTTTTAGAGGATGCGCACGACTCTCAGTCATTTTGAGACCGGTGGATGCCCTAGCTGACAACTTCCCCACCTTGCAAAACGTGGTGGTTGTACTTGAACTCGCCATCTTCATGTGGATACTTTACCAAGTGTCTATCATTGTTGAAGCGTGTGCTACTGCCGTCAAGACCGTGTGTATGCCTGCTATCCTCATATTCCGCATTCTCGGTATCAAGTATTGAGCAAAATTTTATTGCATAGAGATTTACTTAAGTAGTGGGTTTGTTTGTAATAACTATTTAACTTACTCAGAGAATAAAAGACAGCTTAGAACCGCCTATCTTGGATCCTAGCTTTAAGAATAGCTCTCGAGGGAGTCTGAATAATACCAGGCAAAAGGCTATCGGCAAACTCAACAAGCATCTCTTTGATATCAGCCGGTATCAACCTAGGAGCAAGGATCCCCGCCACAAAAGTGAGCAATACCAGTACATACAAAGCAGCGTACTTGCGAACCAGTCGTCTTCGCAGCACTTTTTGCTTTGTTGAGTAAATAGAGGGCCGTATCTGCCGGCTGGGTCGAAGCCAGAACAGCATCATGGAGTGCCAGCGGTCAATAAACGGAATCATCAAAATAGGTGTTTGAGCGAAAAGAATAAAGTGGCCAATAACGAAATCCATGGTGAACAAACTCATCTCGATAATCTTGCAGAAGAATTCACGCAAAGGGTGTGTCAGAATACGCCAGCTGAGTTCCGCCTGGATCCAGTTACCTGACCACCAAGCTCGGTTGACACGGTCATGCTTGAACTCCCTTGAGAAAAACAGCACCGTGATGGTCTTAAATAAGAATCCTTGGACCAGGACAACCGCAATGAGGGCTACCAGTGCACGATGGAAATTCCACCGCTCAGCCATCCATAACAACTCGAAAAACACAAAGTAGTTGATCACCGAAAACCCATGTAAGATCCCTGCCACAAGTGACCCCGCCCGAGACCCCCACTGGTACCGAGAAAGCACTGAGATGAAAATACATGAGAATCCGAAAAACACCCCCAAGAAAACCGCGTTCACAACGATGGGACCAAAAACAAACAACCCCAGCCTGAGCAAAGGGTAGCACATAGGCTCTCGGCTTCGCAAATCATTCTGAGAATTCATGTAAATATAAGGGATAACCGCAGTAGCAGCCAGAATCAACGACCCCACTACCTCAGACATGAAGATATTGAAAAAGTTGGGCCGCAATATATCCTTAGCCCGCGCTTCAGATAGTTCCTCCGGCCCCATTGTTTTCTTCTTGTACCCAGTGATCTTCGCTCGGTTATCCCGCACATAAGCGATCCAAGAGTTTTGATGAAACCGGGTGGTACCCCTTCCGAGCCATCGAATGAAATCGCGATAGTCGAGAAAAAACTCCGCAGCAGAGAACTGGTGTGGGTTGTACACCACGGGAGCAAAACACAATGCCACAGTTGTTACCCAGAACCACAAGTACGAGATCTTCCAAATGGTCTTGCTCACAAACAAGACCACCAACAACGACCGGGCTCCAAAATAGATAGACGCAGGACCAAATCTCGAGTAAAGCACCGTGAACGGGATTCTCGTGGTCGCAAACCCTCTACCAGTCGAGATGTACCGTGCACCGCCAATAGACAAGTCGTGGACAAGGCTTTGTGCGTACACGCGACAGACAAACACCTCAAAAAGAGGAGACAGTGACCCAAAATGCTTGCCCAACCGTGTGACCGACCTGAAGAACCCCCTCTCGGTCAACTCCTGCACAAAAAGCGGCAAAAAGGAGATGAAGAACACAACAAAGATAGACAGAACACATCGCTCAACCCATTCAATCAATGGCATAAGATTTTGGCACCCTGGAGGTCTGTGTACATCAGTACGAGGCGCATTTCGATCGTAGAGGCAGATATCCCCCTCAGTGAACAGAGCACCAATGTTGAGCATAACCACCAAAAACAACTCCAGAGAGATCACGATGAACATATTGTTGATATGAAACCCTGGGTGCGCATAATAAAAAGACAAGAACCTGTCTAGAGGCAGCTGAGTACCCAGGTAGAAGTACTCTCGTGACAGCATCTGCTCACCCATACCAGCACCAATCTTAGTTGTAAAATTCAAAATAGAGCCAAACCCAAGGTCACGCCCCTTGCCACACTGGCAATACTCGCTGTGCTTAATTCTACCGCCTCTGATCCAAGCATTCATACCGGCATATATATCTTCATTGAGATGAAGCCCCTTTTGAGCTTTGGAGACACCCCCTCGGGTGGTCATGAAGATGCCGTTCAAGAAATCTGGGTGGCCATAGTGCAGCTTGCCTCCAATCTTGGCTAGGGTACGGGCAAAAAGAGTGCCAAAAGTCTGCTCTTTCCCTGCAGCCACGTCGCCTAAGACCCCAATATTCTCAGAGAAAATGTACTCACGCGAGCCCAGGATTGCAACAGGGGCCGGGGTAGAGCAAGACATGCTACTGCCACCAGTGCCATCTCTAGACTTACCTCCATCTGAGGTACTTCCTCCGGTAGCCTTCTTCTTGTAAGGGTGCTGCAAAATGCTGGTCTCTTCAAACTCTGACAGAATACTCCGAATCTTGATACACTCTTCGAGGTAATTATCTTGGTTAGCATCAATAAGCTGGATATACTCTCCGCGGTAGAAAATCAAAGCATGGTTCTGATTATCAGATTTGCCATCTCCAAGAATGGGGTTTCCGGAAAGCCTGATGCGATACTTGGGGGTACGTTTCCCTTCCTCGTTGAACGCACAGCTGCCATCAATCATTGACGAGTAGTAAGTAGGCTCCTTGCCCGAGATCTTCACCTCTTCCAGGTAGACAATCTTAAGGTCTGGGTATGCCCTCAGAAGAAGCTCCTTGTTGCCATTCTCCTCGTCGCTGAAGTCAGAAAGCCGCTGAACGGCCGCAATCAGTCTGAACTTTCGGTTGGCAAGGTTGTTGAGCAGAATCTCCATCATATCCTTAAGCTCGGGCCTTGATTCAGCCTTGACGGCAACCTCATGAAGGTCTTCAACAGTGTACAGCAGCTTGATAGCTCGCGGATAGTTCATGAACCCAGAGATGGTGCGGTACAAAGTTTGAGTACGCAGCGAAGCCCACATCCTGGTTCTCAAAGTATACTCAGGCGAGGAGGTCTTGAACCCAATGCAGTAATAAGGCAAATCGCTGTTTTGCTCATCAAACCCCTCATCCTGTATGCCAGAAAAGACCTCATCTTCCTGCATCAGACCTTTGGTATCACGCACAAAGCACTCCCACTCCAGGGGGTGTAGCTGCTTCAGATATTCCAGAAGAGTGACTTTGGAGTTCTTGTCTTCGCGAATGATCTCGCGGAGCGACAACATAATCTTCTCGCGGTAATGAGGAACCAAAACTGTGAATGCCGGCATACTTTCAATAGGAAGAGCTTCTGGGATCGGAGTTGCAAGAGACTGGGCAAAGAACGAGATGCGTCGCTCAGCTTCAGACTGGACATCAAACAATGAAGTGTGAAATGATTGATCCTCTCTTGAAACAAAGAAAGTCGGCTCAATAAGCAGCCTCTCCCCAGGAGATTTCGAGCTATCCTTGTGGAAAGCCAGTTTCTGCGCTTGCTCCATGGGCAACAAATGCTCTCTGTACATGGCCAAAATCACTGCATTCCAAACTTGGGCTACCAAATGCTTTGTACGACGCTTGGCACTAATGTCGCCAGTAAACAAAATCTTAGAATACACCCGCTTAGGCAGTCGTGAGTAGATGTTTCGCCAGGGAGTCCAAATAGATGCGCCCAAATAGAAAGACCTGGCCACTGAAAACAAGGTGTTGAAGATAATGTACCACAAGTAAGTATCCAAGAAAAATAGCACCAAGTCAGTGACCAGCATAACCATCAACACAAAGTTACCCTGCTGGCTACAAAGCCAAGAGCCAATATACACGTCGCCAACACAATTTTGAAAGCTAAGAACAGACAGCTCACGAACCGGGTCGCGCAGAGATAGAGTCAAAAAGAAATACGACTCGGTCAACTTGGCGACAAACACGCATACCCACAAACCATAAGAGATCAACCTATCATTTCCATCCAGCTCATAGAAAGAAGCAGTGAAGAACCTGCTGGCAAGGTACCGCCTGCCATGCCCCTTTCCTCTGTTCGAGTACAGATAACTCCCAAATACAATAGACCCCAGTGGCATCACAGAGAAGTACAAGATCACCAAGAGAGAAAAAGCTGTCTGGCAAATAGCCACAATTGTCGCCACATAATCTGCCTTTTCCCAAGACCGGCTGTACAGGATGTATACAGTGGGGCCCACATTGAGACAAAGGATCAGGATTGTAAACAATAACCGAGGTATGACGGATTGAGCACCGGCCCACTGCCTGGGCACAAACAAGAGCTCGCCAATTATTGCCAAGATAGTAATAAAAGGTGCGACAGCACCTCCGAGCGACACAATAGTCCACCGTATTTGGGGTGGGGGCTGATTATTCTTGGTGTACTGGTAGCGCACGGTATAAAGAGATGGCGTGTTGAATGCAGTGTAGAACCAAAAGATGGTGGTGTGAATCACCCAAATGCGGCTGAAGTTGACAGCCATATGCATCCAAGACCTAGTTTCCTTGTAGGTCTTGTAGAACGCCTTGCCCCAATCAACATCCCTAAGCCGGTGGAATCGCTCAGAGCTGGGGAGATCAAGAAGCTTGGTGCCATCCATAAGCTTCATGCGCAACAGACCCTCGCGGTACCAAAACAGCTGGTTCATATCATCATACCCGATAATGTGCTGATGGTCACGCTCACGGTGGGTGTAGAGATTACCCTCACCAACCTTCTCATACATTTGGTCACGATAGAATCTGTAAAGTGGTGTAATGACATGGTCAAGATAGTAGCCCTCCTCCATTGGCTTGATATCCATGTTGGAAGCAGCAGCGGCCATAGATGCATGATAATAGTAGTCATAGCAGCACTTGAAAATGAAACAAAGGCACTCCGGGGTGAACCTCATCTGATTAGACTCGCCCCAGCACAGCAAATAGAGTGCCAGCTGAACAATCATCTCACTGGGAGTCAGCTTTGTCATCTTCGCATTCCACCTGGCCTGAGAAGCTTTGAGCCCTGTGTCAAAATCAGGAGGCACCACTCTTCGGGCCGGATCCTTCTCCGACCCTGAATCGCCGTCCGAACCTGCCTGCTTGACAATATTGCCATTCATGTCAACATTCTCAAACCCAATGCTATCATCAAGATCTAGCTGCGAGGCTAGATACCACTTTCGGTAGTTCGCGTTCTCCCCGCCGATATAATCTGCATGCACAGTCAAAAGCGCCATTTCGGGCCCCATTCTCGAAGCCCGCGAATCTAGTAGTATCAACAAGTGGTCAAACATATTCCGCATGCTATCTCGCTGAAAGCCAAAAATGCTTCTCAAGAACCCGAAAATCTCGGCAATCTCTTCAACTTTGATAGGCACATCAATCCTGTTGTTGCTACCCCAGGCGGGGTAAGAATCCGGGGTCCAGTCCACATAAAGCTGCGGTTGGCTGCCACGCCCTTCGGCTGGAAACCCGCTGGCCGGGAGCTCATTTGCAAATCTTTCCTTGTTGATAACAGGGGTTATGAATCCGCTGGAATTGCTCCCATAAGGGTTGTCACCGCTTCCAAAATTTGTGCTACCTGAAGTACCGACACCACCCGCACCGGCAGGACCGCCACGACTAGAGGCTGCACTCTCCTTGGTATTGAGATAGCTGGAGTTGAACCTCTGCAGGTCGGCAGAAATCAAAGTGCTTGTCGCAGTCGCATCCTCCGTAGTAATGGTGGTGCCAGTCTGGTCACTCCTAGACGCTAAGATATGAGCCACCTTCTCCTCGCTTGCCACAGCGCCTATATTAAGCTCCTCGTCATCGGTATCGTACTCCTCAGTATTCAAGGAGGAAGACTCGCCACTCAACGACTGTGCACCAGCAAGCTCGCCATCAACATTCAAGAGCGCATATTGCAAAGACAAGCTCTCGTCCTCCGATTCCTAATAAACATACAGTTAGTTACAATAACTTCGTTGTGAGATTTCGAAGCATAAATGGGCCCAGAGCATGGTGCCTCAAAAAGTGGATTAGCTACGTCTTCGCTCGCCATACTCGAGAGATTATCCTGAACACACTGAGCGTTCTCGGCGTTCTTCACTCAAAAATTGGCGACCGTCTGCTGGGAGCTGTATAAAGGAAAAGAGAAAGAAAGCGTTTAACCCGGCTGTTGCAATTTAGGCTTGGTGCGCGGCGCCGATCACAAACTCTGATAAACAAAATCTAGTTAACGTGACCCGGGGTAGCTCTATCGATCCCGGAACGCCATGAACTTGCAGCGCCGATTGCCGCGTGGAGATTATGTTACACTGTGTGCTGAGTCACTGCTGACCATGATCAAGCTGGCAGGAGTAACGTGACTAACGCCTAAAATCGCCCGCAGTCGATCACCCACGCGCAGGTGAATCTGAGGTGATAGCTGTTCAAACCTTGCAGGTGCACAGCGCAGTCTTGATCCCAGAAGCGGTCTCGATTACAGGAATCAGTGTTTAGATCTCTTGAGTTCAAGAATCACATATCTTTGCTCTGACTGGCAAACCCTGAAGCATGCCTCAATGTCACTGAGCTATCTACCAGGGCAACCTAATCCCAGCTCTGAAAGTGTTTGCACAGCACGTTGGAAAAACAGGAGGGTCATTGTAAGTATCTCTGCAGCAACGGATTATTGATTCCACCAGACTAACGTTTAAGGCTTACTGCTCTGGAAACAGCCTGGTCATTCTTGACGATGCATTCGATCTTCTTCAGACCTTCTACCTGCCGGCTGACGGAAATGCTGTTGCTATAGACCCACGATCAGGTAGGATAGCTGTTAGTTATGCAGCGAGGGTTCTAGTGCTCTCACCAGTAGAGCTCTTTGGGCAGCCATTGACGGTAAGTGTGCAATATTTTCGAGGCGTTACAACCCTAAATCTAACTGAACGGATCTAGTGGGAAAAAGTGGCAGAATTGACTGGAGATGCAACTGACGGGAGTATTGCTACTATAGGCTGGAGCAGTGAAGATGAGCTTTTGACAGGATCTACCTCTTTATCACTATGGAAAATTGAAGATGGCGAGGGAGGTGTACTATGGAAGAAGCTGGTAGCAAACCCATTAAAAATGCTCAGAGTCTCCTCAGACTCCGGGCTTGTTGCAACTGTTTCTGAAAACGACAAGCTTGTCAAGGTTTGGAGACGAACATCATTTGACTCCGAAAATGCATGCTTTGATTTCGTCTATATCCCACACCCGGCCTATGTCGAGGGGCTACGGTGGAGAGAGCCATACACTTTGGAAAATACAATCGACGCTGTACTATATACCATTGCTGAAGATGGCCAGGTCCGGCTGTGGGCTGCGTTCGACCACTACAATAAGGGAAATTTTCAGCTCTGGGGGACTGTCTCCAGGAATGGTCTCAATAATCAAAACCTCTTTCACAAGGACTCCGGTGAAGAAAGCTTTAGCTCTTCCTTTTTGATCTTCAACGGTGAGTTCTCAAAATCTGTCGAGCAGCTAGTCGCTACGAGCGAGCCTGAGAGCTTGAAACGACTTGACATCGATAACACCATTGGCATTGGACAACTTTGCCCTGATATCTTTGTCTCAATTGACAAGAGCCTCCGCCTTACTGCATACTATATAGAAAACGTTGAACAGATGGGCCAGCGGCGCTCAAAGCTGCTTCGGGTATCACGGGTGGTGAACTCAGCGGAACTCAAAGTGAGCAAAAAGGATAAACTCCAGTTTCCTGTTGCAACCGGAGTCAAGAGTGGCGGAATGCAAATGTGGAGCTATTGTGACAGCCCAAAGCGTAGCCCCAATACTGGTAGTAGCAACGGCAAAGACGGCGGCGAGATTTCCCTTCTGATCCACGATTTTGAAGGGGTGTTGTACTCGTATAGAATACAGATCTCCAACCTACTGGACCCCCGCAGCTCTGAGCCTCGTGAAGCACAGCTCAAAGCATATGTGACTGGGCATAACAAGTCAATTCAAACGGTGGTAAGGTCCCCCAGAGGTCAGCATATATTCACTCAGAGCCGATTCTTTGAGAATTACCTCTGGAAACCAATGCGACTGCCTGACGGCAGGTCTACTTTGGAGCGTTCAAGCTTCATTGACGTGGGTTCTACCAAGGTTATACAGGCTACATTAGCTTCCCGCGATGATAAAATGATCACTCTTCTGGAAACCAACGAGCTTATTCTATGGTCTGGTGGGGAGAAGTACGCGAGAAAGCTTGATAGCGTTGTGCTTGACTCGGAGCTGTACAAACGGAGCGAGTTTCTGGGCATGCTAAACTTACCGGTGGAGCACAATGAGAACTACCACTATATTGTACTTGTTTACGGCAGCAGCAAGGTGTTTTTGTGGAGGACCGAGGTTGGAGTCAAGGCAACGGCGAACGATGGTGGACGCCTTGCATATTGTGGACAGTTTTCACTGGGTGACGACTTTGAAATGAATTTATGTGCGCCCGTTGATCCAGTAGGATGGGAAGAAAAACTTGGTGAGAGTTTCTACTCTGCTAGGAGAGATGTTTTAACCACAGTTACCAACGAGGGTGGTGTGTTCCGCAATTGGACAGCCAGTCTGACTCATGAGAACGACGCCGATAGCCGGGAAGTCTCTCTCAGATGGCGTGAAACTGCTAAAGTACAAACAGGGGCAGAGTCTATCATCAAGGTAGTCACTTCTTCCACCAAAAAAATTGCCGTGGCCTCCAACGGAGGTACAGATTTAGCAATATACGACGGCCCTACAGGCTTGCTAGAGTATCAGCAATCTTTTGATATGTCCAACGCAATCTCCGACCTTGATTGGACAAGTTCTCCGGGAGGGCAGAATGTTCTTGGGGTGGGGTTTGCCACAGAGGCGCTGCTCTACTGTCAACTGCGCTTTGATTACACAAATAAATTGGAGCCTTGGACCTCCTTTAAGAAGTTTACAATTTCCCAGTACACCACGCATAGTATTGGAGACTCTATTTGGCTCAAAGATGGGTCTTTTGTCGTTTGTGCCGGGAACCAAATGTTTATACATGATGAGAACGTGAACACTAAGGATGAGCTTACAAACCAGCTGCTGGGATCTCGAAACTTTGTCGGAGTTCAGGACAATTCAATGAACATTTTTGACATTTGCGCGATATTCAACGGACCCCTGCCTGTGTACCACCCTCAGCTGTTGATTCAATCCATTTTCGCAGACTTGGTTCCTGTTGTAAGGCGGGTGCTGATCAAGTTGCTGCATTCTCTGAAATTTGCAGTGGTTTTAGAGCCTAGCTCCATTGCAGATATTCGGTCTGACTTGGGAAAGTCTTACGAGTACTTCATGGTGGAAGGGCTCAAAGAAGAAGAAGGAGATGATGAAAGTGTGCGGTATGACAGTTTCAGCAAATCGACTTGCGATAGTCTCGGCGAGTTTCTCCAGAGGGTATCTCTGCCGTATCTCACAAGGCACCAGCAGATAACTCTTGCCAGTGTTGTCGAGGCTATGGGTGTTTTGGAAGAGCAATCCCGGTCAGTCGACCTGAATGGGTTCAAGGCACTTTTGGGCTACAAGCTGTTTAAGCTACACCGCGGCTTACAGGAATCGATGTCCATGAGAGATTTCAGCTGGGCTCTTCATAGCGAGTCTCAGTCGGTCTTGCTGAATGAAATGCGCCAATCAATGGCCACCGCTGCAGCAGCAGGTGGTGGCCAAAAGCTCTGGCCCAGCATTAAGGAAGTTGGAATTGCATATTGGGCTTCAACAGACGACCTCAAGGTGGAGTTTGAGGATTTGGGCCGGAACTATCTCAACTACCAGGGTAGGAGGGACCCGGTGCGATGTACATTATACTATCTTGCGTTATGCAAGAAGACCATTTTGGTCGGGCTCTGGAAGACTGCGCATGGTCATAAGGAGCAGACCAAGACAATAAAACTTCTTTCGAACGATTTCACTGATCCCCGATGGAAATCGGCAGCATACAAGAATGCATTTGCTTTGCTGGGAAAACATCGGTACGAGTACGCTGCTGCATTTTTCTTGTTGGGAGACTCGTTGAAGGACTGTATCAATGTGCTTGTACGAAATTGCAAGGATGTGCAGCTGGCCGTTGCAGTGGCCAGAGTATACGAGTCACACCAGCGTCTGGATGATGGCGGCAACTGCGCGGGTCCAGGTCTAAGGTACCTTATTGAGACTTACATTTTACCTCAAGCTATAAACACAGGTGACCGGTGGACCATGAGTTGGGCATTTTGGATCCTGGGAAGAACCCAGACGGCCATCAAGGTGCTAGCATGGGACGTTACAACAAGGGGCAAAAGCTTTCGAGCAGATGATCCGGTGCTTGTTTTGCTATACAGGTATTTACGGGACAAACCTCCATCAACGCAGCTGTCAGCACTGGCTAGCCAGCCTCTGCCCATTGAGGACTCAATTGATAGCAGCATCAATGAGTACAGCTTTGTATCCCGAATGAGTCAGATCTACTGCCGCATGGGCTGTGACTTTTTGGGTCTCAACCTGATCTCGACTTGGCAGTTCAAGGAACAGCAGAGCTCTGCTGACATTACACGTCAAGATACTCCGTCCAAAGTTTCCGACACTACCGTTACCGAGACCGAAAAGAGCCCGCCTCCTGATGATCAGCATCATGACACTCTCGTGAATGGGAAGGACGATCAGCAGGTCAATAGCTCTTCACTGAAAGCTGCTCCTCAGGCAGCATTTGAGGAGCCAGATATGAGTGCTTTTGATTTTGGATTTTAAATAGTAGATCATAGCAATTCGTACTTGTCACTCTTGCTGCATGTTGACTTTGCTAAAATCAAGCTCGGGGTGCTGTGCTTGAAAATTTTGTAGAATTTTTTGTCTTTTGATCTCGTCGCTAGTTGGCTGTCCCGCCTGTTTAGCCCGCTGGTCGTACATCATCTTTTCCACCATAGCTCTAGTATCTGCATCCAAATCAGAGAGCTTTGAATTTTCAGGTTGGATTTTGGTAACGTCGATTTTTGGGTCACTGGTTATCACATGCGGCCACCACTCCGTCTTATTGACTTTTTCAAGGGTGATCACCAACTCCTTCTGGTCATCCACCGTCCATGTAGACTCTTCAACCTTGATATCATTGAACAGTTCCCCGTTGATATAGAAGGAGGCACTTGATTTCAGCTTGGCTGAGATCTTCCTCTTGCCGAGATTGACATCCAAGAATTTCCCTCTCGTACCTTGGGGTAGTGCAATTGTCACCGTCACCTCCTGCAGGGTTTGCTTGAATGAGTAGGGGCCTGCTATGGGTTAGTTTCACATAGAGCGACTTTTCAAGCTAGATTTAACTCTTACGACTTTCGGTGCTTTCGCTTTGATCTGGTACTGAGACTGGGGTCTCCTCCTTCAACTCCTCAATCACGGCCATTCTCGGTTCACTAGTTCGAAGTTGCTCACTAGATGCTAAGCTAAACTTAAGATCTTAACTACTTCCGGGAAGTGCTTGGATTTTGTCGCTGATCTCACGCGTAGCCCCGTAAAACAATTCACCCAAAATTTCAGCCTCCCAAGCACCAAGCTCAATTGAATTGAGGGCGTTCGAGAATCAACCGGTCTCTGCGCAGCGCCACGCTACCCGCTACCCCAAGATCAGCACGTGACATAGCGATCACGTGCTGACCCCACACTAACTTTATATGTACGTAAGCCAATCTGGGAATCACACAGATTCCCACTTGAAACGCGAAAAACTAGCACCATATACCTTGCTCTATGTTATGTCACGCTGCCTCACGCACAGTTACACTTCAGCTCTTGAACACGAGAATCTCTTGTTTTTGGCCTGAGCAGCGGGCGGGCTTGCAACAAAATTAAGCATTCCGTCAATTGCGTGTGGCATTAACTAAGTTTGATAGGCTCAAATTAACAGAAATGCTATAATGAAGCGTAACTCTCAAGCCTAGGCTCAACGATATCAACACATTGACTTGCCCAACATGGGCGCACCAACAAAATCATTTTTTACTTGGCATTTCAGCAGTAACTGGCTGTTATGATATTTGTCTATCCTCTCTGGTATTAAGCGTGATTTCTGAACTAGTTGCTTCGCGTCGCTGGTCAATTCTCTTGTTAGCCCTGAGTCTCAGTCTTGATATCAATGACTCCGCCCCGTTAGTACTAGATCAGGACCTTGCTCCTGCTCATCATCACCATCAGCATCTCTCAGCCGTGCGCGAATTACGGTGGGGTACGCGAAACTAGGGTAAATAGTCTCCAGGTCTCCTAAATCCATACATTTTCCTATCATCGTGATCGGTTAATCAAATACTGGTAGGCTGAGCTAAAGAGGCACAGAAAACATACACGTTAGTTAGTCAGAGTGTGTGTATCAGCGCTGCGCATCATCGAGTAAAAATAGCTGGATACACCACTGTGCGTATCAGCTTCACAGCCCCATACCACCACCACAACGCAGCACCTGGACTCGACTCGTTCACCTAAATCACAGCTTTTTCTTTCCTGTCAGGCTGTACCCAAAACATCAAGGGCGAAAAGATTGGCTGTGTCTTTGCTACGCTATTCTCAGCTATATCATTCATGTTATAAAGCAGCGAAGTCTCAGTGTTGGGCGGCTCGGAACGTTCAAAGCACACCAAAGCATTCGGTCCTAGCTTGTTATCGAGCCCACACATATTGGGAGATTCGGATCAATCGACAACAAAACGTTCATCCACCATTAATAGGAAAGGCTTGGCATATACACATCACAGCCGTCATTTTTATCTTACCTACTCAGATTGTTGGCGGAAAAGACAAGCTCGGAAAGAGGTCTTCTTCTCGGTGTGCTGGCTAGGGGTATATTCTCGTTTGTTGATTTGGCTCCCACTCCCACCCCCCGCTGGGATCAGGGTGCGATATCACGTCTCTTTCTCTGCGTGTTTGGAGCCGTTGCCAGCTTTCAACTGTAGCTGATTGTTTTGTTCTTGCAGAATCTAGCAAAGGCGTGTTGGTTCAAGATCAACAATGAACCCGGCACCCGGCTCAAGTACTAGCCCAGAGGCTGCTAACCGGTACGGAGTAGGACTTACAATCTCGCCGAGCCGGCCAATCAATGGAACTGGACAACAACGCGGCATGTACCAGCATATCACACAACCTCCCCAGCCACCGCCGCCACCGCAGTCCCAGGTGCATACGCAAATACAGGCACAAGCTCATGCACAGGCACAGGTTGAGGCTCAGGCTAAGGCTCAAGCTCAGCTCCAGCAACACCAACACAATCAGCACCTGCTACATCAACAACAGATACACTCTCAGCAGCTGCAACAGGCACAACACTTTCAGGCACAGCAGCAAAGGAAATCGCTACCTGTAGGCTATGGCCAGGATCCCAAGATGCATACTGCGACGGCTCTTTCGGGAGGCAGCATACCCATGATACCAACACCACCGAGCGTTCATCAACAGCAGCAGCAGCAACAACAACAACAACAGCAACAACAACAGCAGCAGCACTACCCTGGATCAACAAGTCAGATGAGTAGCAGGACAGGCATGGGGTTTAACCCTGGCATCAACGCATCGAAGGACGTTATGCCTCTGCAGTCAGCTGCATCAGTAGCCTCAGCAGCTCCCCGGTACCATTACAACCAGGTTGGCTCACTAGCTCAACCTCCTCCAATGTCCTCCTTACAACATCCAATGGGCAGTATGGATCAACAACAAGCATTTAGCCAGCAACCTCGGGATATAAGTGCCTCGACACAGAGCCAACAGCAGCATTACCATCTACAGCCACATCAGCAGACACAGACACAGCAACAGCACAGCTTTGATGCGGCGGGTGGAAACCAATACCCAGCATTATCACATAACCCATGGACCTCTCCTCAAAGGTCGCCTATTCATGCGAGTAAGATGTCGGTGTCTCCAAGCAGGAACTTACAGCAGCAGCCGTTTCCTGGTAGCATTGGCCCCTGGTCCAACTCATCTAGCCCGTTGCAACGCTCTAATGCGTATGACCCAGGATCAAGCGATACTATGATGCACGGCTCATACCAAATCCAGCATCAGCAGCAACCGCAGCATCAGCAGCAACCGCAACAACAGCAGCAGCAATACAACTTCCAAAATAGCGGGAGCGGAGGCGGGCCTCTGTCGCATGCTACGATATCGGCAAGACATATGTCCTCTCCGTCAATGGCTGTGCCTCAGTTACAGGCCGCCAAGGCAGCTCCAGTGGTGATGGCTGGTGCCGGTACCGGTGTCAATAGCTCTAGTCCCGTGGCCACCGCTGCTCCGCCTACATTTGTATGGATACGGTCGAAATCGGAGCTAACGCCAATCTCGCATTACCAGCCCAAATACAGGCGGGCTATCCCAGAGGGTGGGTTTATGAGCCCCCTATGTGCATTGACTTCCAACCTGGCTGCAACTTATCAAATTTGCAACCCAGCCTTCAACTATCAATCTTCTAAAAATCCCAAGCGGGTACTGACGAAGCCAAGTGAGGGGAAGCTGAACAGTGGATATGATAACGAGGAGAGTGACTATGTGCTTTATGTGAACGATATTCTGGGGAGTGACGAGAACCGCAAATACTTGGTGTTGGATATTCTGGGCAAGGGGACCTTCGGTCAAGTCGTCAAGTGTCAAAATATGCTCACCAAGGAAATTGTGGCAGTTAAAGTAATCAAAAACAAGCCAGCATATTTGAATCAAAGCAGGATGGAGGTTTCTATTTTGGACCACCTGAACAATCATATTGACAGGAATGACGACCACAATTTGCTGCAGCTCAAGGACAAGTTCAATCACAAACAGCACCTATGCTTAGCCTTCGAGCTGCTGTCAAGCAACCTCTATGAACTGATCAAGCAAAATCAGTTTAGAGGACTTAGTACAAATTTGGTGCGAGTCTTTACACAACAATTACTAGACTCGTTGTCCGTACTCAAGGAGGCACGACTAATTCACTGCGATTTGAAGCCGGAGAACATTTTGCTCAAGTCTCTCGATAGTCCAGTGATCAAGGTTATTGATTTCGGCTCAGCGTGCCATGAGCGGCAGACTGTTTACACATATATCCAGTCTAGGTTTTACCGATCCCCGGAGGTGATTTTGGGTTTGCCCTATACCACATCGATAGACATTTGGTCGCTGGGCTGTATTGCTGTGGAGTTATTCTTGGGGCTGCCAATATTCCCTGGAACCTCAGAGTATAACCAGCTATCAAGGATTATTGCCTCAAAGGGTAATCCGCCCAACTGGATGATTGAAATGGGTAAAAACTCAGGCCAGTTTATGGAGAAATATGTGGACGAGTATGGTCGCAAGCAGTATCGGCTCAAGTCGCGGGAACGGTACTCCAAGGAGTATAACACTGATGAGCAACCGAGCAAACAATATTTTCCTTCAACTAACATCAAGGAAATTATTATGAGCTACCCCATGCCGCGCAAAAACATGAAACAGGAAGAAGTTCATCGGGAAATTGACAGCAGGGTAGCTTTTGTTGATTTTATCAGGGGATTGTTGAACTTGAACCCCTTTGAGAGGTGGACACCCCAACAAGCTTCAATGCATCCCTTCATTACAGGAGCAAAGTTCACGGGCCCTTATGTCCCAAGCTTGGGAGCAAGCGCGTCACCGGTACCATTCGGCGCCCAAACCTCCTCCGCGGGATCCAATACAAACAAGCTGGGCGCCGGTGGCAGCAACGGCAGCGGAACTGGCGGTGGCAATAGGTCGAGGTCCAAGACGTCAACACATGTATCTTCTCCAGTCGTTGGACAACAGCAACCTCAAGTACCCCCACTGCCTCAGGTCCAAGCTCAAGCTCAGGCGTCGACGCAGCAGGGTCACGCTATGGCTGGTGTGACTCCTCAGCAACAGACTCCGCAGTTTTCTGGGTACGCCGCACCACCATCAGGTATCCCGCAACCCCCACAGCCCCAGCAGCAGCAGCAGCAGCATGCTGGGTTTTACAACAGCGGCATCTCAACGCAGCCGTCGCAACAGCAGCAACACCAACAACCACCGTATGGAAACTCCAGTGTCAAGGACATCGATTACCAAAGACTGCAGATGGACTCCAAGCCGGCGCCTACTGACTCTACCGCAGGAGTTCAGAACAGTAACCCACCGCCCTCAACCAGCGGATATTACTACCGGTCAAGGCCACGGGCAACGACCATCGGTACCCTGGACGCAATTCCAGGCCCCATTCAGCGTGCAACTGCGCTCATCAACCCCAGCGAGACTATCAGAGCCCAGCCTAGCCCGGCTTACGTGCCGCCGCCAGATATATACGGCCGCAGTGCTTTTGGCGGGGTGGGACCCTCTGGGTTGGCGACCAATGGTGACGGTGGTAACAATGGTGGCACAGGGGTAGGGAACGAGAGACGCAATAGTAGGCAGAACAATAATGGTAGTAGTTCGGGCAGCGGCAGTTCAAGCGATAATGATATTATCAGACACTTGGAAGCTGGGCTCAGTTACATGAGTTGATCATGTCTGCAGACTAGGAGGATGATGGGTAGATAAGAAAAAGGTATAGGGTCAAGACCTGACTTGACTGTGACAGATATATATGCATTTTTCCAATATAATTACCTAGAATACCGAATACTTTTGTCACTTCGTTGGCGTGTTCACTGGTTTCAATTTCTGCTAGACTCATCCCTTCAGAACTTTGGTTCTCAATTTATGTGGGGTCACAGTATCCTATATGTAACAATGACAGTTGGAGTAACTTGATTGGCGATCATCCACGATATGTATGATGACGGATATCGATCTTGCTAAATCTCAGCCATGGCAGAGCTTTATAAACTAGCAGGCATCTTCAGGTGACGGCTTCTGTTTACAATATTGAAAAGTACAGCAACTATGCCAAGGGGCGGAGCTGACGGTACAAACTCGAGGCGAAGTAAGTGTTCTGTCGATATTTCAGAACTTGTAGTTTCTTAAAACAAGCTAACTTGGAAAACAGTTTTGTACAGTGGGATCTACCATGGGCAAACGGTTTTGGCGGAGTACTCGCCAGGGACAGGCTCTCAGCCTGTACGAGAGCTAGCAGACGCGATCATTGACAGGATTGACCCGGACGAGGAGGGCAAACGGAGTTTTGTGCATGATGACCTTTCACTTCACTATATAACGCATGCTGCAACGGCTTGGGCACCCGAGGGCATCACATTGTTGTGTGCAGGCAGAGGGTCAACAGAGCGACGCGTGGCTTTCAAGTTTCTGTTTGAGCTCGACCATGCCACCTCGAGGTTGTTGAATATCCAGGATGGATCCGCTGGGTCTTCAAGTGATGCTTCGGCCGGTGACTCTACTGTGGATAGTTTGGCTAATGATAGCGGGCTAGAGAAACTGCTCATTGAAAGGACAAACTCAGCTGAGAGCAGCGAGGATGTTTTTGATACCACTAAAAGAGAACTCGATGAGATAAGGCATATAATGGTGGAGAATATCGACAAAGTCATGGACAGAGGGGAAAGGATCAACTTGTTAGTGTCCAAGACTGACATGATGAATCAGAAATCAGTCGCATTTAGAAGGCGGTCAAAGAAGTTACGTGACCAGCTTTGGTACGAAAAGTTCAAGTAAGTTTTTCCTCTGGCTCGAGTGAATTTCAACGGACACAGCTAACCAAGGCAGAATGGCTATAGGTTTTGGCATTTTGGGAGTTGTTATTGTATATTTGCTTATGGGTAAGCTGCTTTTTTTGAAGCTGGGATTGGGTGTTTTGTCTAACAATGAGTATAGGGTTTATTTGCGGACTCCCATTCTGGAATAACTGCATACCACATGGTGACTCACCAGACAATGATGACAAGCCTCAAGGTCCTTTATTTTGAGGTGTTCTCGCTGTGAAACTGTTCTGTGGGCAAGGTAAAATCTTTTTGTGCTGCTAAATTCATGCATCGATTGGGTGACGGACCGCATTTTTCGATTCTGTCTATCCAACAGATTTCAACACATGCGGGGAAATGACTTTCTGGATGGCACTCTTTTGGAAACAAACGCCATGCTCGTTCCAATAAGTTGTCACTGGCTGTTTGTACACCAACCGAAAAAGTTGGTTTGACAATCTGTCTAGGCTCGTCCAAAAATGGACACGGTGGGCTGGCGTGGCTCAGGCTTGGAACATGCAGTCGCCTGGACCATTGGAGTTTTCCAATGTGCATAAAATTTTCATCTAATAGGCCCTTGTTGCATGCTACTCTGTCTTTTTTTTCTTGTCGGAAGATGAGCTTATATCCTTGAGTCCTTGCTAGTTCCAAATTTTGTCTTTCAGGATTGATTTTTCTTGTCATTTTTTTTTTGGCTGAAAAAAATACTTGAGTGTAAGATGGTTTGGATCTACGAGCTAGGTGTTTTGGCTACATTGTTAGCCCGCTCAGTGGATGCGCTACAGGTGTTTGAGGTTGCAGGACCGCTTCCTAACTATGGCCCCATTGTTCACGTGAAGAAGTTTAGCACAGGAATTTTTGCAAACAGCTATGAGGAACCCATATTCCAGGTGCCGTACCAGCCTCCCGAGATGAACTTCACCAACGTGGAACTTGATTTTGCTGCCAGTACGTTTGGGATTCAGTATGATCGCCTAGTCCATATTTTTGTGGGTGACGTGGAAGTCTGGCGGCCCTCTACTGCTGAACCTGGTGGATCAGATATTCAGTTTGGATTTGCCAAGGATGTTAGCCAATTTTTGCCTCTGTTCAAGCAAGAACAGACAATCAGCATTGTGCTTGGCAATATTGTTAATGACATTGATACTGGTGTCATTACGTTTAACCTGACCGCCAAGTACTTTGATTCTGCACTCAGTAATAAATCTAGTAGTAGGACCAATACTACTAATGATGTTCCTGGATTGAACTTTGCTGATGCGCCCACCCACGTTTTGCCCATTAATGGTGCTATGGTAAGAAGTAATGGCGATGAGGGGAATGACGAGGAACTTTTTGCTGCTGTTGCTGCCAATGAGACCGAGCCTGCTGTTTTAACTTCTGGTTATGCTTCCAGTGTGGACTCTCCTGCTACTAGTGCTTCTTTGTCAAGCGGGTTCAACAATGAGTTTGGTGGTCCAGCTCCTACCAATGTGGCTTCAGCAACTCAGGGTTCCGGAGAAGCTGGTGACGTGCCTTACAATAACTTTAATGAAAATGAGAACGAGGTTGGTGGCCGTCGCCGTGTGCCCGTCAATCTCAAGATTGTTGCCGGTAACCAACACCAACGGATTGAGAGTGATATCTTAGTTTCCCAGACTTTGAGCGTTTCACTCGAGCCTGAGTACACTGGTGACCCACCTAGCCCCTCTGCGCCCAAGTATACTTCAAATATTGATGGCCAGTCTCCCAGTTGGGCAGCTGCCGTAGGCTACCCTACTGGCTACCCTGCCAATGCTGGGTCGCTTATTGAGGGAGCTGCTGTATATCACATGGTTGCTGATGGCGCTGCTGACGGCGCTGCTGACGGCGCTGTTGATGGAGATGCCGACCATTTTGAGTCGTTAGGGTCACTTGAGAAGCGGGGCAATGTCAATGATGCTGCCGCTGAACTTGTGGTTCCACACGTGTACGGAGTCACTGGCAGCGTTAGGTTCCCAATCCATACCATGCCGCGAAACACCACTAGAGTTGTGTTGGATGTGCTTGCCTCTGGTAACGGGCGTGAAGAGTTTTGGTACTCCAATGTCTTTGATGAATACTCTGAGTCTTACCAAGAAGAGGGCGGTGGACCCTCGAGAGTGATTGAGGTTTATATCAATGATGACCTAGCTGGGGTTGTGTTTCCTTATCCTGTTATCTACACTGGCGGGATCAGCCCTTATCTGTGGAGCCCTGTTGTCGGTATCCGGTCCTTTGATGTGCCCTCGTATCAAATTGACCTGACACCGTTTTTGCCGGACTTTTGGGAGTATTCAATCAGCACTCTGAAGTTCAAGGTTACCAATGGCTTTAACAGCACTCAGCCTATTAATAGCAATTGGCTGCTTACCTCGAAGCTTTTGGTATGGGAAGAAGCTGGCAAGGAAGGGTCTGGGATCAGACACCCCACCGGTAACTGGGGGTCTCAGTTTATTGACTCGAACAGCACAGCCAACGGTACTTTGCACCAGGTTGTCAGCTTGACTCAGGATATCAGCAACGTGGCTACCCTTACATATGCTGGGGAGAATGAGAAGGATGTTGAGTGGAGGCAGAGCGTCATTTATGACAATTTGCAATACCTGAGTCACCGGGGTAACAACCAGCTGATTGCCCAAGCTACCAGCGGGGAAGACTCATTTGAGGTGAATGAAAAGAATGGCAAGAAAATGACTGTGTCTAATGTGAGGTACACCTACCCTCTACTGGTGAACACCAAGTTTTCGCCTCAAAATGCTTCGCTGATTAGTTACTCTGCAGACGTGGTGCACGCTTACTCGTTGTCAGATAGTACCAGGAACTATGAGCTCATCACTGCGCAGAATGCAAGCTCGGTCAATGTTATCAACAGAGGCAAGTTTGGACCTGGTGCTGGCAGCTCCGAGCAGATTTTGCTTCAGTTTGGCTCGGACGGTAACCAGTATGGCCAGCACGTGCGCGCTTCCAATGACACAGTGTTGCTCAATGAAAATTTGGTTAAGCTCAAAGTTGAAGAAGCTGGTGCTGGTGCTGGCTCTGGCTCTGGTTCTGGCTCTGAAGTTGAGGTTGACGGCAGCAAAAGAAAGACTGCTGAACAGTACCGTACCATTGAGAATGACAGAATCTCTCAGTTTCAGCGTGAAATTCACTCATCCGCTAAGATGGCTTATCAGGGTGAGAATGTTCATGGAAGAGCTCTTATTCAGCCCAAGATTTTTGACCAGTATTTTACCAACATGGGAGCTGGGTCCAGTTATACCGGCGGCAATTTGAGAATGTCACACGGTAACAAGTACAATGGTGGTGAGCGCCCCTACAGAGTGCCAGGAGTCCACTAGTCCTTATCTCTTCCCAAAGCCCCAGACGAATCTGAGGAGGTTTTTAAGTATCTATGTAGGTTTCTAGAATTGGCAATGCTTTGCAACGCTTTTTTTTTGCACCGCGTCGCGGGCCCTCATATGAGGATTCATGCAAGAATCTTTGTCTTTTTGGGGGTCAGATTACGGGTTTAGGCTGAGTTGGTGTAAACCGCGATCCTGTTAACGCGTTGATATTTGACCTGTCAAATTTTGTTACGTAATACCCTGGACGTGCCAGATACCATTTATCGAATCTGCATAGTTAATTTACGCGTGACGGTCGGATCCCTCAAGCTTAACAATTCTTCGAACTTGCCTTCAATAAGATCTCTTAATAACCAAAAACTCACAGAAATGCCACCAAAGGGATGGCGCAAGTACCCAGAGGCAGCTGCGGCAGCAGAGCAGGCTGCGAAAGCTGCCTCAAAGGAGGAATACAGCATCGATGTAAGTCTTTTTCTTTTTGAATGACGCTTGACAAGAAGTCGCTGTGCTAGTGGACGACCTGTGAGAACCCTTAAGCTAACTATCATACAGGATCTGTTACTTCCGAGATCAATTGTTATGAGACTGATGAAAGATGCCCTTCCGGAGGGGACGCAGTTGCCACGTGAAGGTGTCACTGCGTTGTTGCGAAGCTCCACAGTATTTATAAACTACATTGCAGCAGAGTAAGTTCTATCCAGAATCTGTTGATATACCTCCAGTTTCTGAACCCGAAGGTAGTGAAGACGAGCTAACGTGTTTCAGAGCTAGTAGGGTGGCCAAGGACGCTACGCGGAAAACTGTAACATCAGGTGACGTTTACAAAGCATTGGAGAATGTTTCAATGGCCGGGTTCATCACAACCGTCAGAACAGATGTTGAAAGTATGTTTCGGTCATTACGGTTCCTATTAGTACCATAAATCAAAACGAAAATGATGATCTAACGAAGAACAGGATACGAGGACAAGGTAGCTAGGAAAAAGGCTGAAAAGGCTAGTGAGAAACTTTCAGCAGCCAAGAGTAGTAAACCCGTGACGACAGGCGACGAGTCTGTCGTAAACGATGATGGTGAGGCTGATGGTAAACGGCTCAAAACAGCAGACGGCGGGGTGTTTGCGGCTGGTGCTGGTGCTGGTGCTGGTCGGAGCAACCTGGATGATGACGAGGACCACGAGGGGGATGAAGACAATGAAGACGAAAATGCTACTATAGAGAAAGAAGATGAAGGTGACGACACTGAAGATCAATTGACACGAATGGACGTTGACGAGGACCAGGAAAACGAAGCTGTTATAACGGGCTCAGTGAGCCGAGACCTTGAGACAGGGTACAATGTTGATACAACCTCACATGACAGGAGCATGGGTGGGGTCAGTAATGAGACTGACGAACAGGACGAAGATGAGGATGAAGTGGATGCAGGAACCTGGCGGGGGAAGTGAACCAGCCCGCATCGTTGCAAGTTCGATATATAATGTTATCTTTAGCGCAATACACCCTTTATGATCGTCGCGCTATAGGTTCTCAGCGTGGACATTTTGGAATCAGTGAACTAGCACTGAGCTTGTGGCAGAGTCTGAAGACATCTTCTAGGGTTGCAGGTAACACAATATACAACCAGGGCTTTCATGTCAGCTGTAGGCTCAATCATTTTACTATGATAGTGAGCACGTGCCTCGCGCCTGGCCATCTATGATGTCACGTGTAATGTATATGCTGGTGCGCACCATAAATGCGGACTGTGCACGTGCGCGCCCAACTTTTTTGACCTCTTCAATGTCACGTGAAGCTCACTGCGCCTTGAGCATTAAAATACGTGTGCTATTAGCAGATTCGTCTGATAGCTGGAAGCTGGTTATAGCTTGTACCGCCGTCCGCTCTAGCAGCACCGCCCCTAAGGCAGATCTTTGCTTCTCTGTTCTGTCTTTTTCGTTGGGCTCTCTATAAAAGTACGAGCCCTGGAGCAGCGTGCCCTCGAGACTGTGAAAGGCAGCACAACCTAGAGCATTATTGAAGGCCCCCGATTTGGAGCAGATCATCCTTATGGTGATCTTGACATGACGATGATATGACGTAGTGACTCTGAGCTTATGTAAAATTAATCTTTCCCTGGAAAGCTTTATTAGCCTCAAGAGTCGAAGATTGCAACAGTAAGAGGCCCTCAGGGTCGTTGGAGTATCTGGGGCCCAGTCCTACAGGTGCTCCAAAGGAATGGCAAGTTTTGAGAATGAGGCGAAAGGCTTTCCGTCAGGGCTAGGCTAGAGCCCGGGCCCTGGCTGGTTCAAGAATGTTCGACCTCCAGAGTCAGCTCAACAATTAGTGTTAGTGACTAGATCAACTCGAAACAAGTGGAAACACGAGCTGAATATTCAGCTAGCTATAGCGATCACCGCGAGATCATGTGCCATTGCAATTTTGGTTGATCTACTGTGGATCTGACTCGTATTCTCTTAAGCTTTTTTTTGGTCTTGTTCCACGTGTATTTGTCTACGAGAATGTAAGGTGAGCTCGGCTGATGTTCAGTCGGATAAACTGTGGACAAAGTGACGAGCCCTCCAAGGATGGAAAACAAGGCAACCTGTGAGCTGAAGATCCAGCCGAGCTTCAGCTCTTGGCGTCCCATCAGGCGGTTTCTAGACACAACGTAAACCCCATTCTTTAGCGGAGAAAAGATGCACCTCCTTCGCCTACGACGCGCAGTGTTGCTGCGCGCGAAGAGGAAAGCTGCACAATGACGATATCGATATCTGACTTTGTAATGAAGCCTCGGGGCCCGGATGCTCACCGTAGTAAATCGAGGTTTAGAGCATACTATAAGGGGGAAACATCAGTGTCAATATTGCTGGCGGCGATGAGCAGCAACTTGCAGATCTTTGCACGTTGCGCATTCGAGAAAAAGCCGCCGCTCGTCGTGTTAATTTAGGTCGTATGGTAATCAGCACCTCAGCTAGTGCCACTGTTTTGTTCATTTTCAGCTAACGACCTTACAGACAACCAATATATCCATATTTGCTCCGCGTGAAGTATCCCGGAAAGGTGCACATTGCTCATCTTCGAGGCTCTTGCCTTTATTCCGTGCAGCACCGCCAGCCTCTGAGAGAGCACGTCTCGGCCGTCACTAGAACCCGATACTGGCAGTAAAATCATGACGGGCCGATCCGATCGGATATTAACGTTATCATTATGGTTACTGTGAAATCAGGCACACGGCTCTATCCGGGGGCCGTGACTTTTAGAGTCTCTTGCTGCTCAGCAACTGAAACGCAATTCTCCGGAGACTCCTCGGGGCAGATCTCTCATGAATATGTCAATAGTCATGACATGCTCAGTAAGCAAGAAGGAGATCTGCTCTTCACAGAGCGTTTTCTGGCCGGCAGTGTGCGACCGAGAGCAGTCCCAGCCCCAGCCCCTGGGTGTATAAAAGATCTCAGTGGAGAAAATGGGCATCTTGAACCGGCTGCGGCTTTGTCCTTCTGGAGCTTCGGAACGCTCTGAACTGCCTAGATCGCCCATGAGAGGTTTACTTGTATCTGCATTGGCACATTACAAGTCTTAGCGTTTGTATCGGGTCTGTTTCTGAGCCCCTGGAGTAGCCCGACCCGCAGTTCCATCTTGTCCTCTCTTCCTCTTGGCTAGCTATACCAAGTATACCGAAAGTGATCTTTGCTCGCAGCGTCCGAGACAGGGTCTGTTATTAATTGTCCCATAATTCTGCGGAGAGCGCTGAGACCAGCGACCAGTCATCAGAGTTTCAGATGGGCACCGTTACGTAAGTGGGGCTGACGTCGCTGACGTTATGTCACTATGTCACACCCACCGCCAGGGCAACGCAACCATCGGCCTCTTGGACGCATAACGTTAGCGTAGCGTGCGCGCTCCAACGCACATTAGTCATGTCATGTCTCTCTTGAGTCTCTTCCCCCTTCCCCCCCCCAGGGCTGGGTTAACAATTATATAACAGTGAGACGCTCTCCCGCTCATTATCTCCTAGAGTCTTCTTGGCTTGCCCTCACACAGTTGTTATTTTTTGTATCTACTACCCACGCTTTTCATACCCACATTATATTATTACGCACCCGGGAGTAAGCCCATCAGCAAACTTATATTCACAGGATTTATACATTTTGTCCCCAGCAACAAAACAGAAATATATCATACCCCTGGCATTCGTCACGGATATAGCAGAGTCAACAGGTTCACAGGTTTGACCGTTGCGTAGCTGTATACTTCAGGTCTTGTTGAAGCACTGCCCAGTACCTGGTTCTCTTGAGTTGCTGTGCAGCTTGAAAGATTCGATCAGTTGGAGCAGAGAGGTCCCTAGAGTAGTTGCGGACAGCTTGAATTTCACATCTACAACTCTCTTTGTCCGCTGGATCACTCCCTGGTCCTGACCATACGCTGTCATTTCGGAGATCATATGCAAAGATGGCTGTTTTCGAGGTAAGTGTTTTGTGCTGACTCGCACAAGGTTGCTGTAATTACGTCTCCCGTCTTAAAGCTGAAATTTACACTTGCGGCTCTGAAAAACACAAGAAAAAGAACTAACGGTTTTTAAGAATTTGAAAAACTTTATACGCCACGGAAAGCAGGCCTATGGTCAAAATAATGGCGCCGCGGGTTCGGAGCGGTACCAGGCGCATTCACTGTCTGCTCCGGACTTGAGCTTTGACGCCTCCACTGTCGAGTCAGGTGGTAGAGGCAATACAGCCGCTGCTGCGGCCACTGCCGGCTTTGACGACACGCATGCTCTTGATGCCAGCGACGAATACAATGCTGCTCATACCGTTATCTACAACAAGGAGGGAAGTCAAAACTACGACTACCACTACCAGCAGGAGATTGCTGACCTGCAAGGCTACGGTGGCCAGCAGCACCAACAAAACAAGCAGCAAGGGCATAGTAATCATAATAACCATAACCATGGAACTGCTAGCCGAAAAAAGGAAGATTATGACGATGCAATCAAGCAAATCATTGCTGAAGAAAATGCCGAGCGAGCCAAGATGCCAACTTTTGCCGGTATCTCCCAGTACCAAATTATAGAGAAGATGGGCGATGGTGCATTTTCAATTGTATACAAGGCCCGGCACAAGGAGACTGGCGAATACGTTGCTGCAAAGATTATTTCAAAGAAGAATCTGGCCCCCTCGCAAAAGGCTAGCATCCTCAAGGAAGCTGCTATCATGAGGCAGCTTGATCATGGGAATATTGTTCAGCTGCGGAACTTTGTTGAAGACAAGGATCACTATTTCATTATGTTGGAGCTCATCCCCGGCGGAGAGCTCTTCCATCAAATTGTCCGCCTTACCTATTTCTCAGAGGACCTTGCAAGGCACGTTATCTTGCAGGTTGCCCAAGCTGTGAGGTACTTGCATGAAGAGGCGGGCGTGGTGCATAGAGACATCAAGCCTGAAAACTTGCTATTCTACCCCTCGGAGTACACTCCCTCGAGAAATAAGAAGCTTAGAAAGGGCGAGGACGAGTCAAAGGAGGATGAGGGAGAGTATATTTCCGGTGTGGGCGCTGGCGGTATTGGCGTCATCAAGCTTGCTGACTTTGGACTTTCCAAGGTTGTCTGGGATACTAAGACTATGACCCCCTGTGGCACTGTTGGGTACACTGCTCCAGAAATCGTCAAGGACGAGCGATACTCCAAGTCCGTTGACATGTGGGCATTGGGCTGTGTCTTGTACACCATCCTTTGTGGTTTCCCTCCATTTTACGACGAAAGCATTGAGCTGTTGACGGAAAAGGTTGCCAAGGGCCAGTACACTTTCCTGAGCCCATGGTGGGATGAGATTAGTAAAGGTGCTAAGGACTTGGTCAGCCACTTGTTGACAGTCGACCCTGAGCAACGTTACACAATTGACCAATTCCTGAGCCATCCATGGATCACTCAATCCAACGAGCCCACTCTGCCAGCCAGAGATGCCCCCCAGAAAGTACCCAATGCCTTGGATACTTATGGAGAGTCCGAGTTTGTTACTCCAGCTGGGGTTACCCTCAAGGAGGTGTTTGATGTCTCAAACGCCGTTCATAGACGGGAGGAGGAAACCACCAGGCGCGGAAGGAGAAGAAACGGCGGCGGCGGCGGCGGCGGCGGGTATAATGCCGGCCATGGCGCTGGCTCGGGCAACCCTGGTGCCATCAGCAGCGGCGCTGGTGGTGTTGGAGGACTTTCGAACATTGCAGAGCAAACAGTTGTCGAAGTTGATGAAGAAGATGAGGACTATGACGATTATGACCAGAAAGATGCTTACTACTATAACAGCAGGAGCAAGAGCATTAGCGACAATGACCAAGCTGCTGGTGCCAACGTTCCAACTACTGCTGCTTCTACCATATCGAGCACTGCATCTCAAGATGTGGTCAATGGAGTCAGGCAAGACCTTGAGCGGTTTTCGGTTAAAGAAGATGGTACAAATGTTGCTAGTCCCTCTTCAAGGCATCACCCTCGCAAGACTAGAAAACGGGTTGGTGCCGGCAACGCTGGAAGCCACAAGGCCGTCAATGACAGCTTCTTTGATCTTCATCTGGAGGGTGCTACCTTGTTAGAACGACGGAAAAAAGCTCCAGTGCCAACTCCGGTGGCTCCTTTGGTTACTTAGACAAGAACATCTCTGCAGCTTTGAGATTTGTGTTGCTGCACGCCTAATGTCCTCTTTGTTACTCTATTGTGTCTTTTGGCCATTCTCTCGTTTCCCTGTTCCCCTATTCTGACCATTCGCCTTTTTGGCCCTTATTCCTACTTTTCATCATTAACAATATCCCTATTTCATGTCCTTCAGCTCACCATTAACTACCATCCCTGTGGAGGAGAGGAGAAATTCTTTTTTTTTTTTTTTCGCTCCTACCACCACCCCTTTTACTGCGCTATGAAGAAGAATTGTTTGGTACGTTATTTATACTACTGCATGCAGAATCTCTCGCTGGTCGTTTTACACGAACTGGACAGTGAGACGAGCTCTGCATTCAGGCAAAGCATGTATCTAGAGATGTATGTATTTATGATTGTATGATTTGTTCCTACTGTAGAGCATAATGCATACGCTAATGAACTTGATGAATTACAAGCATTCAGTAAGTTGATTATGAATGGAATCTTAGCTCGCTAAGCAGTACTACTATACTGTTCCCCTATACAATAAATGTATGTCGAGATCTCTTAGATGTTTAATGCCAATGGGCTCCGCAACTTTGGGCAGTCTCTCAGGGTTATCACGATCTCACCAAGAAGGGGCAACGGAAAAAACGTTATCAGTATTGCCCCAACTGAGTGAAGTGACACCGCCACAGAATCTTAGAGTTTACTTGCTGAAGGGCGAAATCTCGGAATGGACGTGTTAAACTCTGAGTTTAGTGATGGCACCCGGGCACGTTTTCGTTGGGTTTCTGTTACTGAACAATTTTGTTAGTAGCTGTTATCTTTGACTTTCTGCCAGCGTTACGTACTTTTACGTAAGCCGGAAGAAATTCACTTTCGGCCCCGGCAAAGTGGGCACCCCTTCTAGGAGTTCTTGCCAGAGCATCCATTTCCGGGGTCC